>CM040432.1:11856998-12049635 GCA_022702705.1 Papilionanthe hookeriana x Papilionanthe teres | reverse complement strand
TATGGAGCTTGGAATGAAAAGTATGAAATGGAATTGAAGAGTTTGGTTATATCTTGAGTTTGAAATGTGGATCTAATTTATCATTTTAATTGATTGTGGAAATGATTGGAAGTTAGAAATTGGAGTAATACTCTCATATGAGTAATTAGAAGTTGAATTTGATAAGTTTTGGTGGAAAATATAATATTTAAATCGAATATTTGGAAAGCCAATTCTGGCGCCTATACGTCAGAATTCGGCTCCTAAGCGCCTGTTCGGCCTGAACCCAAAACATCATCTTCTTAAAACCCCCAACGCCATTTTCGACGCCTAAGCTTCCTGTTCTTCTCGTTTTCACAAAAATAAAGCCTTAAGATCCATTTTGAGACAAAATTTTCAAGTTTTTATGCTTGGAATGACTCGAATTCTTCATCTCGAGGTCAGATTTACCTTCTAAACAATTTATTCTCGAATTTCAACATGGATTTTGTTTCTTTGAAGAGAACCAAAATTTTGAGAAAATTTTGATTTTAGAGTTTAATCCATGGATTTTTAAGCTCTTTCAAGTTATAAATGCTTAAATTAGTTCATTTCCTTTGATCCTATAAATTTATTTTGCGTTTTTATTTCACACTTAGATGTCACCTAAATCTAAGCGAGGTAAGAAAAGAGAAAATTTCGATCGTAGCATGTTTGCCACTATCGCGACACATTTTCGTTACAACGATTTTGCTACGAAATGGAAGTTTATCTCAGAACAAATTTTTTACAATTTTAGAGGAAGGATTGAAGATACGATCGTTGCACTCAAATGACAACGATTCTGTTATTTTACTGTTGTAGCTGTTATCACTGTCGTCAGGGAGTTTTATGCAAATTTCTTGGATGCTGAAGATTTTGAGATCTTTGTGAGAGGAGTTTGAGTAGGATTTACTCCAGAGCGAATCAACATTTTCTACGGCCTGCCACTGTACATCGATTGCTATTACTCTGGATTATCTCCATCTGAGGGAGATCTGGAGATGATTATATCTTACCTGACTAGTGGTACTGGAGCTTGGAAGATTCGAAATGAAAAATGGGTAAAATTTTCATCTCCTAAGCTAAATGGTGTTTCTAAGGCATGTCATTACTTTATGTATGCCCGCCTCCTTCCATCCAACCATTTGAGTGGGTTTTCCAAGGACAGAGCTATCCTCAACTACTTTATACAAGAGAGGAAACATATTGATGTTGGGAGTATCATTTATGATTCTGTAGAGGCCACTACTCGTTCTACCACTTTTTTGGGGCTGGGATTTCCATCTTTGATTTATTCTCTGTGTTAAAGTGCTGGAGTTGTTGCTGAGCTTTCACAGGAGAAGCTCAAGTCTACAAAGCCCATTGGACGAGAAAGTGTGAGTATTTATGATCGAATCCGTCGTAAGAGTTCCATCGTACCTTCTACTTCATCACCTACTTCAGGTAGACCTTACTTCTGGACCCTCTACTTCTGCTGCCGAGCCACCATCTAGTTTCTGGGAATCCATGCATGATAAGTTTATGGAGCAGCAAAATTATTTATTTCTAACTCATTGTAATGTAGATACGATTGATTAGAAGATCGATCATTTTTCTGAGTACACCCAAAGGAAAGTGATTATGATGTTGAGTATTCTGAGTTTCTTGTTAGATTCCTGAAGGGTGATCATGATTTTCAGTTCCCTACCTGTCCTGGATTCTTACCTTATGTAGATCCGAAGAATGTAGAATTTTCTTTTTTTGATGACGACGACGAAGCTACAACTATTGATTAGTAGTTTAATTTACCTCCTGGGATGTATTGATTCTGTTTTTAGTATTTTATTACTAGTATGTTCGTACTTATGTGTCTGATTTTATTGTTATTTGTTAGTGTTGATTTGTTTAATTAACTTTGTTGTGGACTCTTAAAATTTAGATTGTTTTAGATCATCTATTGTGTTATGTATTAAAGACTGAAGTATGGATGAATTTTTATTTTCTATGATAAATGTTTGTTTCTGTTTCAGCCTACTATTTAGTATTCCTGAATAGTTAGTAATGTTGCATGTTTTAAATAAAAATAAAAATAAAATAAATTTTGTAGAAATTAACTCCTACTCTGCAAACTTTTCTGTATATGCTTAATCATTTCTGTTACATACATATTAAAGCATGTGAAGAAGTAGAAATGAGTTTTTCCTCACTACATCATCATTGTACCGAGAAAAATTCCTATTTTATTCTTTCTTTCATGCTTGAGAAAATTTTATGATTCATTTTTATACTAAAGCTGAAGTTTGGGGGAAGGGAAAATTCTTTGAAATTTAAATATTTTTTGTCCTTAATGTAAGAATATTTTCTTTAAAAATATTAAAATAACATAAAGAATGAAAAAATTTATTTAAGATTATTTAAATTTTTGAATTTATAAATAATTTAGTAGACTTAACTAAAATTTCAATAATTTTGATTGATTTTAGGAATAGAATTATTTAACTTAAAAGAATAATAAGATTAATTTTTTTCTATTTATAGTAAAGAGAATAGTATTTTCGAAATACCAAAGAATCAAAATTATTACTTGTAAAAGAAAAGATTGAAATAATTTTTGAAACATACTTATTATAAATGCCATATTTATTAAGTAAAAAAAATGTATACACTTTAAAATATAAGTTAAGGATAGTGAAGTTCAAAATCATTAACAGACTATCCAGATATAGTAATCCTCACAAATTTAAAAAAAATGGAGGATTGAAAAATATCTTAAAAAAAGAGAAAAAAAGAAGGAAAGAAAAAAAAAGAAAAGTAAAAGAGAAGAAAAAAAGATAAAAAAATATATATGAGGAGAACCTTAAGGAGATGCCTAATCAAAAATTGGTTTCACTTGAATTATCTTATAAGAAGAAAATTATTTACATTTTTAACTTAATTTTTATGTACAAATATTTTTACTAAAAAAAATTTTCATGAAAGACTTTTTCTTGGAAATATTCTATGTGACCTTAATATTATAAATTACAATTATTCTTGAAATATATGAAAAAAAAATCTGAAAGTCTTATGATTTGGTAGTTAAATATTCTTTAAATTCTTTAAACTAAACTTAATTAGTGAAATTTGGTTAAAGATTTGCTAAAGTAATTATAAAACAAAAAATTACAAGGAATCTTAAATATTTAAACTTCATTCCAAGTGTTATATATTTTATGTAATTAAAAGGGTTACTTGAGGACAAGTAATGTTTAAGTTTATGGGAATTTGATCCACTTAAAAAGTACCTATTTTTATGCCTTATTTATGATTCAATTCTTAAGGATATTATGCTTTAATGAAAGTTATTTTTATGTTTTTGGATGTAAAAGATAAAAGTGTTCAAGAAGGAAAATGGAGCAAAAAGGAGAAAAAATAGAGCTTAAAGAGCAAAGTTGCCAAAATTATAGGTATGGCGCGTAGGCACCAGAATCTCCACATAATCGCCAGTTCGATACTGAAGCAGGAAAGATTTTTGACAACTTTGGGCAGTTATTTTAACGCTGTTAAGCAGTTATCAGACCTTCTAGAAGAGTGTAAGTTACTCCTAATACATAGGACATTTGATACAATGCATCTGGACATGAGAAAACAGTTTTAATCGCGAAGAGGTGCGATTCAATGTGAATAGGTGCAAAGACTTTATCACGGACTCCGGCGCCTAGGTGACAGATTCTGGTGCCTAGGCGCCACAGTTACCTTCTAGAAGATACATTGTATTTGGATGAATTTTGAAGAGGCGCCTTAAGCAACCCCTGGCCATTTTTAGAGCTCTATAAATAGGAGACATTTCTATAGAAAATTGTGCTCTCTCTCTTGCCCCCACTTGATCTCTAGCATCCGAAGATAGATATAGAGAGCCACAATGTTTTCTTCTTAAGTATTTAGTGATTTATTTTAGTTATTTTGAGTGTTACTACTCATTTCCTTGAGTAGTAAGTGTGAGTTTAAAGTGTTTTTGCTGTTAAAGTCTTGTACCTTGCATTGGAGTCAGTAGGAGTCAGCGGATCACTTAAAGGAATATTCCAGATAAGTATTTGTATCTTGGTTCAAAGTTTTATAATTATGTTTTGTTGTGTGAATTCAATGTGTTCTGAGTAGTTAGTTTTCTTTCTCCTTTCAACTATGAAGAAATAATAAGATAATTTAATTTCGTTAGAGAACTAAACATAAATTCAATAAAAATTGCGATGATATTAATACCTAATCTTAATTTACTTTTTAAACTGGCCATTTGAAATGTTAAAATCTGTTGAAGAATTCTGAGACCTATCCGGAGATGAGTTCTTAACTAGTAGATATCACATGAATCCTTGGGTAATTGAAGGCTATATGCGGGTTATTTAAGGTGAAGTGCAAATAAATAAGGAGATATTGTTTATTGTCATAAAATTGATTAGTTTTTAGAGTGACAGACTATATTCTAATAATTTGGTTTATAGAAAGGGAACGGGTCACTAGTAGGGCCGACCATAGCCACCCTTGGACATCTAGAAGTGTGAGCCTGGATTAACTCATTCTACTAATAATACATCCTGAACCAGTCTATAGATTCGCCAATGTTCTTTATATTATTGAGCGAAGGTAAAGAATAGGAATGCTTCTATTTAGTGCAATACCATAATTTCAAGTTCTCAATGAATAATAATTTTTCTGAAAAATCTTGGATTAGTCGAAAAAGGAGAAAGTTGTTTTATTTATATTTGCTTCAACATTTTACTTTATTATTGCTTAATTGCATTTAGTAGAAATTTAATTAAACTTAAAAAGCTGAATTTTGAAAAGAAATAAAATAATAATTACTTTTAATTTGAAAATCTAATATATTTCTTAAATTAATTTCAATAAATCTTCCCTGTGGGTTCGATAACCAGGACTCCAATAGAGCCCTATATTACTTGAAATGATACGTATACTTGCGTTTGAAATTGTGACTTTTACAAAAATTATTTTAAATATTTAATTATAAATTCATAAATTCTTACATTCGTAAAGGTCGATTCATGTTGCTCGGAGTGTTTCAAAATTTAAATAAAATATATATTTACAAGGTATGGCATGCCGAGAGTGATCATAACTGATGGTGGATCCCATTTCAGAAATAATCAGATTAAGAAATTATTTGAGAAATATTATATTATTCATAGAAACTATACTGCTTATCATCCCTAGACTAGTGGTTTAGCAGAAGTTACTAATCGTGAAATTAAAACAATTTTGGAGAAAACTGTGGATAATCATAAATTAGATTGGTCTGCTCAATTAGATACTGCTTTATGGGCTTATAGAACTGCTTTTAAAAACCCTATTGGAATGTCTCCTTATAGACTAGTGTTTGGTAAGACTTGCCACTTACCAGTTGAATTGCAGCAAAAGCATATTGAGCAATAAAAGAGTTAAATTTTAATTTAAAGAATGCTGGAGAGAAAAGATTTATGCAATTGAATGAATTGGAAGAAATTAGAAATGCATCTTATCACAATGATAGGATTTATAAAGAAAAAAGGAAATTATGGCATTATCAGAAGATACTGAAAAAGAACTTGGAAAATGGACAAAAAGTTTTATTATACAACACAAGATTGAAATTATTTTTTGGAAAGCTCAAGTCTAGATGGTTAGAACCATTTATAGTTGTAAAAGTTCATTCTTTTGGAGCTGTTGATATTAAAGATCTTGATACTGGAAATATGTTCAAAGTTAATGGGCATCGATTAAAGCCTTACTTTGACGAGTTTCAACCTGATTTCAAAGAGATTTTAATGTTTAGTCATCTCGATTAACTGAATGGTTTGTCCGGCTGATGACGTTAAACCAAGCGCTTTATGGGAGGCAACCCATATGTATCTTTGTGGTGTGTTTGCTATTTTATTGTAGTTATACTATTTTTTTAGATTGTTGTTTTTGAGTTCTAATTACTCTTAACCAATTAAAAAAATTGATAAATGATGGATCAAATCAAAATATTGGAATATTTTGGATCAAATGAAGTTCGGTGAGAAATTTTGACCACTGGCACTGCCGGCGCCCTATCGTTTCTGCCCTACTGAACTTGCCCGTTTGAGCGCAGCCGGCGCCCAAAATCTGTTTGACAATTTTTAAGTTTTAAAATGCGATTTTTGGCAGTTTTTTGCGGGATCTTCGTCCTTATAACTCCCCAAACTCCATTTTTCACTTCTTAACTCCAGAAAAATGAAAACCACAAATCCTAATTCGTATCCTATGGATTCCTTTCTCATTGAAACCCCTCGATTTCTTGTTTTAAACCTCAGAAAGTTCATAAGTTTTGAAGTGCAGCGTTTGTTCAACAAAGTGATGATGAAAAGAAGGATTATCAATGAAAGAGGCTTCATAAATCGAGGTATGGATAATTCTACTAATAGAATTGAAAAGATTATTAAGGAAAGAAGTTGGGAAGTGCTTTGCTACACTACCACTGCCGTTGTTGTTCCCATCGTGAAAGAGTTTGTCACCATATTTTTAGGTCGAGTGTTGTATTTTAAAAAGGGGGTCGCCTACAGAAATTGTCGGCAAATTTTCATATTTTAAATTTAATTTAAATATATATATATATAGTTTAAAAGATAACATTTGATTTTGAAAGTAATTTTAAGTTTAAAAGTTTTAAGATATGAAATCAAACCGATCTCACATCCCAAATAGTTTATATAATTGAGCACCGCACCACAAACCGTGTATCTATCCCGAAGAATAGACACACTGCTTGATGATGGGGCTCGATTAAATAAACTAGAAGATTTGTGACATCCGTTTGGTTTGCGAACCAATTTTATAAGCCGACAAATTCCCCTGCTTAATATAAAGGAATTAAGAAGGGTTTATATTACCTGGGAGGGCAAGCCCCTATAGTTAATTACATCTTAAATGACGAGAATCACTTAAGAAAACTATCGATAATGATTAGTGGTTTTGTTCTCAAGAGTTTCAAAGTTTAAGGTTTTCAAAGGATTGGATTTTTGAAATTTCAAAAGGGAATGACTCAAAATTTGGGAACAGTTTATTTTGGAGTTCAATGGAAGAGAGGTAGGAGAAGCTGGAGATCCAAGAAGAATCTTGGCAACTTCCCAAACTATCTTATTGTTTGCCTTAAATTTGAGAAAATTATAATATTATTTGATATTTCAATCTTGCCAATTTTAGTTAATTAGGACTTATATTTGTATGGCATAATCATACAATCAGCCTAGAAAATGTGAGGGTTTATGTCGTACCGAACGACTACCTCGGAGTCCTAAAACCGGTTAGGGCTTAATTTACATGACATGATCATGCAAATGCCTAACAAAGAGTTGAGGATTTATGTTGCACTAGGCAAACTACCTCGAAGTCCTATGGCTTGGTTATTTAATTCTAAGAAAGTTTTGTTGAAGTAGACTCAGGTTTTGCTGATGACGATGGCCGTGCTGCCCACCATGCTCTGAGCTCCTTGTTGTTTGCAGAGGTTTAGTTTTAGAAGTCATAAATCAAGAGATGAGAGAAGTGTTTTGGTTTAGAGAAAATTTTAAAATCCAAGTGTTTTTAATATTTTAATTAAAACAAATCTTAAAGTTGTTTAAACAGAACCGATTAAGATCCCACGGTTCCGTCATCCCGACACCGTTATTTTCATTGAATTCACTTAGTCCAGATGAACTTGCTAAACTCAACTGAATGAGTTCCACATTTTCATTTAGACCGTGGGAAATCCCGTTAGCAACACGTGGGTTACATCATCCGAGGTATTCCCGATCATTCAACGAGACGTTTTAATTTAGTTGTAATTATAGTTTTGTGTTCTGTTTGTGATTAAATTTTGAGTTGTTTTATATTTTGAAATGTTATGGCGGTGAATTTTATCTTGCGGTGATTTTTAATTTAGTTTTGGTTTCAGTTTAGGGACTATCCTAAAGGTTTTTGTTTTCATGCAACAGTTGTTTATCATGCAAGAAAAGTAAAGTGCATTTGCAATAAAGTAAATTGCAATAAAATAAAAGTGTACCTGGAGAGTCTTCCCGTCATCCTAAGCTGCACTTAAAACACATGTCAAGGCATTTAAATATTTATATTAATTACCTAGGTAAAGCTAAGGGCAAGGTTTCTGGTTTTCTACCAAGATCCTAATCATATAGCTAGTCATTCCTATGACGTCTAGGTTATCAATTTTGTTTTATGGATGATCTTCTGCACCAAAGAATAATTAAGTTCAATTGTTCTTATAAAATACCCCATCATATTGAGGAAGTGTTTAAGACGAATCTTAAACATCTTTTCAATATTGCTGGAGTTGTTCGAAGTCCAAATGGATTTAATTAATCAGGTGAATTAATCATCTGAGAGTTTCAGTTTTGTTCTTTTGCTCAGTGAACTAGGATGTTTGAATATCCTATAAGTGAGATAACACTTCACTTGATACCTCATCTAAGAGTTATAATAATAAGAGCCTTAAAAGGGCAAATCAACTTATTAAGTATTTTAATGATTTAAACTTAATGATTTAATTTTAATTTTTACTTAATTATAAAAAATTTAGTTTAAGTTTGTAATAGTGTTCAAGTTATTTTAGTTTTAATTCTTAATGATTTCATTTAGGTTTATTATTAAATGATTTTAATTTAATTTAATTCAATTTAATTTAATTTTTTTTTATTTAATTTAATTTAACTTCAATTTAATTTTAATTTAATTCAATTTAATTTTATTTCAATTTAATTTAATTTAATTTAATTTTAATTTAATTTGATTTCAATTAAATTTTAATTTAATTTAATTTAATTTCAATTTTAATTTAATTGATATTATTCTTTTAATTTTCTTTTTAAGTATTATTGAAGTGATTTATTTAGGGATTTTTAAATAAAATATCTTCTTGAATAATATCCCTACTTTAACAATTTCAATTTTCCATTAATCATCCAAATTTAATTAATTAATTAATTAAGGTTTACTTTAATTATTCCTAAGATGATTGGTGGGTTTCTACCCTTAACCACTTAAGTTAAAATCATCCAAAATCAGTTTAAATCAAATATTTTACCCTCCCCTTTTTGATTAATCCTAAAATTTTAATTAAAGGTTAAAAATTTTAATTACCATTTTGCCCTTCAAGCTTAATAATTCTATAACTCACTAAATTAAGCTCAAATGAACTTAAAATTTTTATGTGACCTCACTTACATGTCAATTAAGAAATTAGAGGAGAAAATGTGATTTTTCTGTATTTAATTTACTTATGTAATTATTTTTAATGGAAAATAGGGATTTTCAAGGAAAATTTAATAACATGACCAAGGAAATGTTTCTGTCCTTAAGAAAATTATGGGAAAGAGGACCATTTGGACCAATTTTGGTGATTTTTTGAATTATATTTTATTTATTAGAATTATTTTAATTTTTGGAGCATTAATTAATTTTAAAATAAAATTAAAGTTGAAAAATAGATTTTATATTTTTCTTAAATCACTCTAACCTCAAGGAGTTCAGAGAAATAAATTTTATATTTTTCTAATTTTTCTTTGATTTATTAGAATTATTTTAGTGAAAAAGTTGGAAAATACATTTTTTAATATTAAAAATTACATTAAGCCTTTAAAATTCAATATCATACCCTAGGGACTTAAGAAAAATATTTGGTTTGTTCCTAAATGATTAAAATTCAAAATGTGACATTTTCGTGATTTTTAATACTTTTATAATTTTTATTATTTTTTAATTATTAAAAATATTAAAATAATGATAAAAATCAACATTTTTAGGAATTTATAATTTTAATTTTCCTAAGTTCCTCTGAAATCAGAGAAGCTCCAAAACCATTTTTGTGAAATTTTGAAAAGTATTTTGTGAGTTATGAATTTTAAAAGTTTAATTTTACCCATTTTTGCTTAAGAGGCATAATCAACCCATTTGGTGGGGTTAATCAAGTCCAATTGGTTTCAAATTTTTATGTGGTGTTCTCCTATCCCTAGAGGACAGTGGAGAATTGTTTTTAAGCTAATTTGATGAATGGTTAACCCTAATTAATTAAAGTTCAATTTTAGGTATTTAGGCCAATTAGGGTTGTTCAAAGTGAATTAACTCAAAACTTATTTTTCCTAGGTCCCTCTGGTCTCAAGAAACATCTTTCCTAGAATTTATTTCTCAACATGCTAATTATTGGAATTAAAATACCCAAAATAGTAACATGAACTTGAAAAATCAATAACTTCTCATAGGGATGACCTCTGACCATGGAAAATTCAGGGAATGTTTCCAAGTTCAAAGGCTTCAAAAGCCCTATGGTCTCATGTTATGGTGAATTGTTTACGTGCATGGAGAATTAAAATAGTCCAGAGAGTTAATAAATCATTGAAAATAAAATACTTAATGAAATTACTTGATTTCTTTTCGACATTATTCTCCTCTGTTCACTGAGCAAAAGGGTATTTTTATTTTATTTTTAGGATTTTTCTACCCAAAATTATGAATTTTTGAAGTTCTGGTAATTAAATAAATGGAAAAATAGCCTATTTTCCTACTTATCCACGCGGCGCTGACTCAACCTCGGCGTCTCCGAAAGGCCACGCGGCGCGCTCTGATTCGACGCCGCCATCCGACTCAGCGCTCCAGGGGCCCGCTGTATCGTTCCGTCTCCCCATCCGGTGCGATCCTAGCCATCCATCCGCGCGTGTATTAAATGAACGGCATCCGTTCATCATCCCCAAGCCTCCTAGCCCGAGAACCGTGCACACTAAATCCTTAATATCTCACTCAATACTTAACAAATTTTCGTGTTCTTGTGCTCTATGGATTCGTCCTGAAGAGACGAATACGTCTATATGGTGATCATGCATTGAAATTAAGGTATTTGAAATGGAGAATCTCCAGAAGCTTGAGATAAAGAGTTAGCTCATACCTTAGCTCAGAGAAGTGTGGCTTCAATCTGAGGGTTGTGTCACCTTCGATTAGGTCCAAGCAAGCTCCAGATGAAGTCCCTTGGCCTGGTGAATTGCCTAGGTACAAAAGTGACCACAGCCGATCACAAAGCTTGGAGGCTGGAAGCAATGGCTGGCCTGGTGAGGGGTCTTTTGCTAGGAAACTTCTCCTCTTGGTCTGGTGAAGGTGTAGAGTCAATCAGTTTGAAGATTGACTCACTGTGGTGGAGTGTCCTGGTTTTGGGCTTGGATTTCAACTCTGAAATTAAGCTCACAGAGAGGAAATGGCAGGGGGATTTTAGTAGGGATCAAGTTCTCTATGTGTAGAGAGTGGTCTGGGATGATTATGGCAAGGTTTCAGTAAGGTTTGGTTCAGCACCTCCCTTGGCCGAGAGGAGGGGGTGTTTAAATAGGAGAGGCTGGAGGGCGTCCCAGGGGGGTTTAAGGGCTGGGATCAGCTGCTCTAGTGAGGAGAAGAACAGCTATAATGGCCATTTAGAGTGAGGCAGCTCAGCAAGGTGGAATTCCAAAATTTGGCTCCTCCCAAGGTCTCGGCCATGGTGTTTTCCAGCAATCCAGGCGGCTGACCGGCAGACATGGGTCACCCTCAGGTTCAGGTGAGTCAGGGCTGGAGGTTTGTGATAGCAATTGAGGTTTGCCATGTGTAAAGGGGTTAGATAAAAATGGAATGGGGGCATGGCTATTTTGGCTTGGTTTGGGTCAACCCATGTGTTTGGGTTGGGTTCACCTCCCCATGACCTGTTTTTAGGCTGAGAGGATCATGTGAGTCAACCTACCAAAGGTAGTGAAGTCGACATCAAGGATTAGGTGGCAAAGTATGGTTTAGAGTGTATCATGTTTAAGGTAAAAAAAGGTTTAAAAAGGTTTAAGAAAGAGATCCCCTCTCTTGCCATTAATGGCTTGGTGAGGTGGAAAGTAGATTCCATGTCTCTCATGGCTCCCATGTGGCTCATGCATGGCTTCATAGCTCATATATGGCTTGGGAAAAGTTGTCTCACTTGCATGAGAAAGGGTGTTGGAATTTTTTATGGATTTAAGGAGAATTTTCATAAGGCTTGATTTGGATTTATTTGGTGATGGATTTTAGAACAAGTGTTTTAAATCAAAGGGATGATGAGAGGAATTTCATGTGGGCTTTGTCATGGACCTTGGGCTTTTGAACTTCCTTTGGATGGGCTTTTAGGAAGGCTTAAGGGAATGAGCCTTTAGGTTTAAGAATGAATTCATGGATGGGAATTTTGTAGAAGTTTGGGCCAAATAATTGTTGGGTTTGGTTTAGGGATGTGTCATGAGTGATTTGAAATGAATTTGAGGTGGTTTGGATTTGAATTGGGTTGGATTTGGGCTTCTTTGGTAAAGGGGCCAAGGTGGGCAAAATTGGGCTATTTTGGGCCAATGTTGGGCTATGGTTGAAATTGATGTAATATTAATGTTGGGAAATGTTTATGGGAGTGTTTCAAAGAGGTTTTAACTTTGGTTGGGTTTTGGTTTTGGGACTTGGGCTTATTTGGGTTAGGTTTGGGTTTAGGTCAAAATTGGGCTTTTTGGTTTTGGGTTGAATTTGAGTGGGGTTTGGGTCCAAATTTTGGGCAAATCATGTTAGTTTTTTGTTTGTGGGGATGTTAGGGAAGGTTTAGAAAAGGTTTGGGGTCAATTGGAGTTGAATTGGTTTGGTTTGGGCTAAGTTTGGGTCATGGGTCCAAATTGGGCTTTAAGGTCAAAAGTGAAATTGGATTCAAATGTCAATCAAATTGGACTTGGATTTGGTATAGATTGATATTTTAGATATTAATTTGAAGTTTAGAATTGAATTGGACCAATTTTGGGGTCAATTGGGTAGATTTGGTTTGACATTGGGTTCACTTGGGTTAAGAATGAGCTAAATTGGGAGTTTTGGTAAAAGTGGGGTAAATTGAAAAAATGGGCCCATGGTGTAGTTGGACAAAATGCAATTGGGAATATTTGGGATTTTCTGGAATTTTTGGAGAATTTTCTGAATTTTTGGATTTTTTGGATAAGAGGGGCATTTTGGGTATTTGGAGGGTATTGGGGGGGTATTTTTGGAATTTTTAGTATTTTTGGCTATGGATGATCAATTTGATTGGTGAGGAAATGTTCAAGGTTAATTTTGGGGAATTTTTGGTGATTTAGAAATTTTGGAGGAATTGGGCAATTTTTAGGGCTTTTGGTAGGTTTGATAGGTGTAGGGTCCCCGGGGCCAAAAATTGAAATTTTGGAAGATTGAAGATTGATTAAATATGAGTGAAATGGAATCACTTTGGTTGAGCCATGAAGCCTTATTAAGCCCATATGAGCCATGAGAGGACTCATTTAAGGAATTCACTATGTTGTTCCTAACCCTCTTAGCCTGGGGCTTAGGGGTTAAGGTCCATCCATATGAATTACCTACATGAGTCAAGGAGTCAAGTTGGGTATGGGTGTGGTTTTAGGATTTGGATTGTGTGTGTAAGAGTGTAGAGTATGAGTGTAGTGAGTGTGTAAGTCAACCCTCACCAGACCAGGCCACCCAGGGTAGTCCTAAGGTTAAAGAGTCCTACAGGGAACTCATCCTTTAAACCTTCACTTTTGATTTTAACCCTCTAGGTGATTAGAGGTCTATAACCAAGCTTGTGGGGTTTGCAGGGAGGCAAGAAGTGGTTCAAATTTCTAAGGGGTGGGTCCCAATTCTAGTCCTCTAAGATAGTCAAGGGAAAAGCCTAAGGCTAGATCCTAAGCACTAAAGAGGGAAGAGAAAAACTCATCAAAAATGAGGTCAACAGAGTTTTATGCAAATCTTCATGGGATTAATCAAGGGTTCGTATTTGTGCGTGGTAGATTTGTGCAATTCACTCTTGCACGAATTAACGTTCTTTTTATGATCGATAATGTACTTATTTGTCATTATTCTAATTTCAATATCACAAGGGATAATATCAATGATGTTTATCGATATCTGACGAATGAGAATGAAGAATGGGAAGTTAGAGAGAATGGATACATTAGTTTCCCATCCGCATCTCTCAACCCAGTATCAAAGCAGTGGCATTACTTTATTTCAGCAAAATTATTTCCGACATTGAAAATTAGCAAGGTAACCAAGGAGAGCACCATTTTGAATTTTTGTATTCAAACTGGGAGGCTGATTGACATTGGTAAAATTATTTTGAAATCAGCTCTGGGATTAATTGTGCATGGCTCTAAATATGGACTTGGACACCCGTCTACCATATTTCAGTTATGTAATCAGTCACAGGTTCCTTATGAAAGTTGGGAAAAGGTTCTTCTTCCGTGGAGGCCTATTGATCCAACTAATACCTATGACTATCAAACAGTTGGAGATGAGGATGATATGAATTTACTTGCTGATCAACCAACGCAGACTTCACAAACAATTCAACTCTACTTTCCTGAAAGTTCCAGGATGATATTGCAGAAGATCAAATAGTTGGAGAAACAGGTACAAAATGTTATGAATGCAATCAACAACATTTCTGATTTGTTCGATCATATAGATTGAAGAATGAAAGAGAAATTCGAATACACTGGTCAAATTGAGATGGGCTTGATCAATCTGATGAAGAATAACGCGGTGATTGCTAAGGAATCATCTGACAAATTTTCATTTCTTCCATTCTATAACTTGTTTGTACATCAGCAATCAATTGGAGACATTAGAGGAGAGGATAGTTCTGAAACTGATATAGAGTAATTGATGGATTCTAGTTATGTATGTTGTGTGTTTACTTTGTTTTGCTTAGTTATGTTTGGTTTGTTTAGTATTTGCTTTGCTTTGAACTTAAATTTGGATGTGCTTGCCTTAATTATGTGCTTAGATTTTAGTGTTTACTTATCGTAGAATACATGCTGCACTAATTATCTAAGAGTAGTTGGTTTGAATGAACATATTTGGCTTCTTTAATGTAACTTAGATTTTATATATATAAGATTGTTGTGTGTTGTTTGTGTGAAGAATTGTGTTAATTATTGCTTATGGGATAATGTAAATGCCTTATTAAGTGTTAAAAATCTTTGTGGACATCGAAGCGATTAAAAATATGCAAAAAATTTCGGACCCAGAAAATATTTTGGACTGGCGCCGCCGCGCCCAAATCCAGAGAGCTTGGCCCATTTATTTAAATAGAGCGTCACCGGTGCCCTATCGATAGCCGCCGACGCTCGAACCTAGTAAATGGTCTAAAACCCTCGATTTCGTAATTTTTGCCCTGAGACCCGCAAAATTTTCCATTTCCTTCGTCTTCCTCCTCCATTTTCGTGATTTTGAAGATCTAGGGCTTGTTAGATCTCAGATTTAAGGAGATTTCACGGCTTTTCGACACCAGATTTACACTTATCTTGGCAAGAGCTTCACTTTAAGTTAAAATTTCTAGATTTTCACCATCGAAATCTCTCACATTGCTTATGGTGTAATTTTTGGAGTTTTTAAGAGATTTTGAGATTTCCATGATGAAACTTGCTCTTACTTATTTAGAATAGTGTTTGGAGATTGTTGCATTGTGAATTTGGAATTTATTGGAATTTTCTTGTAAATTTTAGAAATTTACATGGCTCCAAGAGGGAAGAGGAAATTGGATTTTGATGAGGAGAGGTTCGTCAACATTAAAGCCCAATTTCACTATAACTCTTACCTTCACAACAAGAAGTGTATCCAGTATCAAGCTTTTGATAGTCCTGGTGGATCTGTAGAACAATTAATTGCTGAGAAAAACTGAGAGAGATTTTGCTATTTTACTGCGAATGCTGTTATGGGAGTTGTTCAAAAATTCTACTCAAATATACCCTGGACTGAGATGGAGTATGTGCTTGTTAGAGGAATGATGGTTGAGTTTACTCCTCAGCACATCAATGCTTTCTATCAGACTCGGGAACCATTCATGTGTGAATATGAGAACTTTGACACTGGGAGGGAGAATATGAAAGAAGTTATTGCTTTTCTGACTGATGGGCGAGGAGAATGGAAAGTAAGTCAAAAATAGTTGATAAATTTCCCCGCCTCCACTTTGAATGTTTCTTCAAAAGTCTGGCATTTATTCATTTTTGCAAGGCTATTACCATCCATTCACCACAGCAAAGTTACAAGAGATAGAACGATTATGAACTACTGT
Source organism: Papilionanthe hookeriana x Papilionanthe teres (assembly GCA_022702705.1). Lineage (NCBI taxonomy): Eukaryota > Viridiplantae > Streptophyta > Magnoliopsida > Asparagales > Orchidaceae > Papilionanthe > Papilionanthe hookeriana x Papilionanthe teres. The sequence goes on along the minus strand of CM040432.1, from coordinate 12,033,569 downwards.
ATATAGAAAATGAAAAAGATTGATACTGAGACTATTATTTACAAGAATATTTAGACGATTGCTAGAGGCAAGACCACTAGAGGATTAGGACATCCTGCTTTAATTCATGCCCTCTGTGTTCAGTCTGGAGTAGAGTTCAGTAGTTCCGAATAGGTGGCTATACCTTTGAGACCTATTACGAAGAATATTATCCATACTTATGAATCTCATCTGGGAGCGAGCTGAGCGTAGGATTACTGATATTCCTACTACAAGTTATGATGTTCCATCTACTTTTGAGCCGCCTACCTTATCTGATATTATGGAGCACCTGAGATTACAGAGTGCTAGTGTGGATAGACTCCATAGTTGAACAGATTTGTTTGAGGCGAGGAGTGATGTGAATGAAGATTATCTGTAGACGAGAGTTGAGTTTGATATGGCTTATTATGATGCTCAGGTCAGATTTATGAGGGGGGAGTCCGATGTGGTATTTCCTACTTGCCCCAGTTATACACCATATAGACCTGACCCTGCTGATGACCCTGCTGATGACCCTGCTAATCCTGGTGTTAGAGACTGGTAGATAGCTTGTTTGTTTTTTATTTTTTTTGTTCTTATTCTGTTGTGTTGCACTATGTGATGTAGTGTTATTTACTTTTCATGTTGAACTGTTATGTTGTACTGAAACATTAAAAACTATTATTTATACTGTTTGTACTGAGATAGTTAGTTTCCTGTTGTAGGGTTCTATTGGATGTTTAGACGTTTAATGTTAATTTCTCTTTACCCATACAAATATTTTTAAAATTTTTATATCACTGTTGATAATTGTTTCATGCCTGCTAGTTGCAAAATTTGATTAATACCAGATAGCTGTTGAAGATTTCAGAATCCCAACACAGAAAGGTTAGTTTTCTTTTACTCTCAACTATTTCAAATATATTGAAATTTCATGTTTGGGGGAGGGTAGAGAAATACTAAACTTTTATTTGTTCTTATTCATTATATTTTGAAAAATTAATAGCATAACTTCAGGCAGTTTAACCTCATAGTAAGATAACTAAAACTTTTTATTTAAGTTGAATATTATGGAAGGATAGGATGAATATTTTTGGTAATAAAGGTTAATTTTATAGAAGTAAGATATTTGGTATGAAAAAAATTTAATTATAGTCAACTATTTAAAGTAAAGAAAACTGTATTTTTGAATTGTTTAGGGACTTAAAGTATTGTGTTAAGAAGAGATTGTAACTTTATGATGAATAATAAAGCTTGTACTTAACTATAAGTAAGGAGGTGACTTAAGTTTGAACTTTAGAAAGAGGAGAGTAAAGTTTAAAATTATTAAAGGCTATCCAGATATAGTAATCCTCAAAAAAAAAAAAATAGAAAAATAGAAAAAAAAAAGAAATAATGTAAAGAAAAGAGAAAAAGAAAAGAAGGATTGAAAAACAATCCCAAAAGAAGAAAAAAGAAAAATATTTATGAAGAGAAGCTTGAGGAGATGTCTAATCAAAAATTGGCTTCACTTGAGCCACCCTAAAGGGAGAACTTGATTTAATTTTTGAATTTATATTTAAAGTACTAGCCTACATTTTAATGAAGTTTGCATGAACTCCTTTTTCACATAGTCTTTTAAGGCACTCTTAATGTAACAAATTATGGTTCATCTTGAAATAAATAGAAGACTAGAACTCTTAGACTTGATTACTGGATATTCTTATACATGTAATGTTAACTTGAGTTACTAAACTTTTTCTGAAAAACTAACCACTATATTCTTTTGAATGAAAAATTTTAGTCTCTTATAATTGAAAAGTACATTGCCTAGAGTTATATTTTATGTAGTAAAAGTATTACTTAATGACAAGTAATAGTTTAAGTTTGGGGGATTGTGATGCACCAAAAATATATACTGTTTTTGCTATCTAATTTTACTCATTTTTTGTGATATTGCACTTTAAAGAAAGGTATTTTTCATGATTTGTTGCAGGTATGATGATTTTAGGTGATTTGAGTGAAAAGAAGTAAAAAAGGAACGAATCTGGAGAAAAAAGGAGCAAAAAGGATCAAAATGGTGGAAAAAGTGTTCTGGCATCGCCGGCGCCCAAATCCAGAGACTCTAGAATTTAATGGCACGATAGAGCGCCGCCGGTGCGCGAAGTCAGTTCAATTCAAATTTGAAGAGTTTTGGCGACTTTTTGAAGGGATGCCTATGGAAACTCTTGGGATTTCATCCCTAACTCATAAATAACTGTATTTGGACAAGAATAGAGAGTCCTAGAGTGCTTTTCCAGTGGTTCTAGAGTAGTTTTAGAGAGTGTAAAGTATTAGGGTTTAGGAGTAGAGAGTGTACAGTGAAGATTTGAGAGGGATTCTTCTCTAAGGAGGGGAGGAGAAGAAGTAAAGTGAGAGATTTCTTCTTCCTTTCCATTCTAAAGAGAGAATCAAGTGTTGTAAAGAAGAAGAGAAGAGGATTCAAAGGAACTCCAAGGGAATTGCATAGGCGAAGAGAAAGAGATAAGTTGTATTTTCTTTCATGGTTTGTATGACTTTTTTTTTATATATAAAATCCATGTTTTATTATATCTTCTCCATGAATTCTAGGTAGTCTCCTTGTCTTTCTTCTTGCATAAGAGATGTGATGATGGATTGATGTGGATTTGATGTGCTTTTAATGTGATGAAGAAATTGTGATGGTTTTTCATTTAGAACTTAATTTACTTTCAATCTGGCCAAGTGAAATGTTAAAATATTTTGTTGAACATTAAGTTTGAAAAGATTTATTGTCCTACAACAATAATGAAATATCCATTCAATTTCCATGGACGAATTGCGTAGTTCATGGGAATTGAGTGCAAATAAATAGGGAAATGTGTTTTGATCGACTTCAATGTGGAGATTTCAAGGTGACAGGCTGAAATCCCAAAATTGGTTCTAAAATTAGTAACTAAATATCAAAGGTTAGCCTTCGAGTGAAGGGTGAAGGGTGAGTGGGAGCTGGTATCCTCCCAGCCTAGTTTTAGAGTTAGTAACTAAACTTAGAATATGTCAATGTTCTTTTCTACTTAGAAGAGGGGGTACTCTTTTAAGGGTAAAGAATCATCTATGCTTCTATTTAGCACAATAATATAAATATTTGTTCCATATCAATCTACACATCATTTTTTCTTTGCAAGAGGAAAGATACTTTTCTTATATATTAAAACATTTCAAAAACTTAATTTAGTGTATCTGTTAGTTATTTCTATCTTTAAAGTTGTTAGAAGTAATTGTAGTTTAGATAACTGTTACTATTTTCTGCATAGTGTTAGTAGGAGTTTGTGTTAAACTTTAAGTGTTATTTAAATATAGGATCTTAGTACCATCTTACTTCTATTGGGATCTCTTTCTTAAAAAAAAACTTCGAACTTCCTTGTGGGATCGATAACCAGGACTCCATTAGAGCCTCGTATTACTTGATACGATAAGTATACTTGCGTTGAATGCTTGGACTTATCAAAATCATTAAATATATATAAAATTTGAGTTCATAAATTCTTGCAATATAAGTCTCGTGCATCAGGCATCATAGCCTCATCCTTTCTCAGTACTTGGGATAGGTTTCTTCCTTATCCTTCCTACATTGGATAAATCTAAGACCTCCAGGTTTGTTGAGGCATTTGATTCCTATGATTTTCTTCAGGATAAGGCAGTAAATCAACAAGGAACTCGATTCCATCATCCACTGGATAGGTGTAAGTCCTCCAGGTTTGTTAAGGCATCTGATTCTTACGATTCTCTTCAAGATAGAGGAGTAAACCAACAAGGTACCTGATTCCTTCATGCACTGGATAGGTGTAAGACCTCCAGATTTGTTGAGGCATTCAATTCCTATAATTTTTCTCAGGATAAGGGAGTAAACGAATAAGGTATCTGATACCTTCCTGCATTTGATAGGTGTAAGACCTCTAGGTTTGTTGAGGCATCTGATTCATCACTCTCGAGAGAGGAGTAAGAATCTCCAGCATTTGACAATGCTCTCTGGAACAATTAATAAGACATTGCAGCGCGTTTGAGGCACCTGTTCCATCCACACCAAATTAATATATGAAATTGGGAGTAAACTAGCAAGGTACCCAAATTCCCATGCACTGGATCGGGAGTAAGCCAACGAGGCACACGATTCCTCTTCTTTTGCATAACAAACATCGGATAAGGGAGTAAACTAACAAGGTACCTGATTCCTTTGTATACTGGATAAGGAGTAAGCCAACAATGTACCTTGTACCTCTGTGACACCATAATAACACACACTGGATAAGGGAGTAAACTAGTAAGGTACTGTCGGCATATTTTTAGGTTGTGTGTTGTATTTTGAAAAGGGTCGCCTAACGAAATTATCGACAAATTTTAGATTTTAAATTTAATTTATATATATATATATATATATATATATATATATATATATATATATATATATATATATATATATATATATTTGGAAAGTAACATTTGATTTTGAAAATAATTTTAAGTTTGAAAATTTTAAGATATGAAATCAAACAGATCTCACATCCCGAATAGTTTATATAAACGAGCACCGCATCATAAACCGTGTATCTATCCCGAAGAATAGACACACTGCTTGATGATGTGGCTCGTTTAAATAAACTAGAAGATTTGTGACATCCGTTTGGTCTGCGAACCAATTTTATAAGCCGACAAGTTCCCCTACTTAATATAAAGAAATTAAGCAGGGTTTAAATTACCTGGGTTCTTAAAGTTCCCTATAAGGGCAAGCCCCTATAGTTAATAACATCTTAAATGTCCGAAGACACTCAAGAAAACTCTCGATAATGATCAGTGGTTTTGATCTCAAGAATTTCAAAGTTTATGGTTTTCAAACAATTGGATTTTGGAAATTTCAAAAGGGATCGAATCAAGTTTGGAACAGTTTATTTTGAGGATCCAATGGAAAAGAAGTAGGAGAAGCTGAGGATCCAAGAGAAATCTTAGAAACTTTCCAAACTATCCTATTGTTTGGCTTCAATTTAAGAATTTACTTAATGTTGTAATCCTGCCAATTTAGTTAATTAGGACTTATACTTGTATGATATAATCATACAAATAGCCTCAAAGATGTGAGGGTTTATGTCATACCAATGACTACCTCGGAGTCCTAAGACCGGTTAGGACTTTAATTTGCATAACATGATTCTACAAATACCTAATGAAAAGCTGAGGATTTATGTTGCACTAAGCAAACTAACTCAAAATCCTATGGCTTGGTTATTTAATTCTAAGAAAGGTTTAGCTGATGTAGATTCCAGTTTTGCTCACGACGATGGGCGTGCTGCCCACTATGCTTCAAGCTCCTTGTCGTTGCAGAGATTTAGTTTTAGAAAGTGAAAATTAGGAGACGAGAGAAGTGTTTTAGTTTAGAAGAGTTTTAAGGTTCAAATATCTTAATGTTTTATTAGGGGAATCTTAAAGATGATTATAACAACATTGGTTAAGATCCCACGGTTCCATCATTCCGACACCGTTATTTTTATCAGATTCACTTAGTCCAAATGAATTTGCTAAACTCAACTGAATGAGTTCCACACTTTCATTTAGACTGTGGGAAATCCCGTTAGTAACACGTTGGTTACATCATCTGAGGTATTCCCGATCATCCAACAAGACGTTTTAATTTTGTTGTAATTGTAGTTTTGTTGTTCTGTTTGTGGTTAAATTTTGAGTTGTTTTATATTTTTAATGTTGTGGCGGTGAATTTTATCTTATTGTGACTTTTAACTTAATTTTGGGTTTCAGTTTTGTGGCTATCCTAAAGGTTTCAGTTTTCATGCAGGGTGATATTCTTGTTTAACATGTAAGAAAAATAAAGTGCAGTACAGGTAAGTAAATTGCAATAAAGTAAAAGCGTACCTGAAGGGTATTCCCATCATTCCAAGCTGCACTTAAAGCACATGTTAAGGCATTTTTATATATTTGCAAGAAAACACCTAGGTAAAGCTAAGGGAAGGTTTTGGTTGTCTACCAAAATCCTAATCCTATTGCTAGTCAATCCCTATGACGTCTAGGTTCTTTTGTTTTGTTAAAAGATCATTTTCTTCATCAAAGAACAATTAAATTCAATTGTTCTTCTAAAACATCCCATCGTATTGAGAAAGTGCTTAGGACGAGTCCTGAACATCTTTTCAATGCTTCTGAGATTTTTTTGAGTCCAAATGAATTTTATTTCTTGGTGAATTAATCATCAAAGAATCCAATAAAATTTTGCTTCTTGCTCAGTGAATTAGGATGTTTGACTATCCTATGAATAAAGTGACACTTCACTTAATGTTCCATTTAAAACTTATGATAACGCAAGCCTTTAAGGGCAAGTCAGTTTATTAAAGATTTTAATGATTTAAAATTAGGATTGATGATTTAAAGTGGTTTAATTTAGTTATGAAATTTTAATAATTTTAAGTTTGGAATAGTGTTCAAATTGTTTTAATTTAATTAAATCTTTATATTTTAAATGATCTCAATATATTAGATTAATTTGGGTTGAAAGATGTTTTTAGATTTTTCAATTTAGATTTTAATGATCTAATTTTTAATTTAATTGAAATATTTTAAGTTAATTTTTAATTGGTTTGATTTTTTTATGTTTTTAATTATGAATTGTCTTAAGGTTGATTTTCTTTATTATTTCAAATTTGTTTTAGATTTGTTTTCAAGTGATCTTTGAGATTAATTTTTTAATGTTTTAAATTTATTTCAATTTGATTGTTAAATTACTTAATGTCTTAAGCTTTTAATTTAATTAAGGTTTATTTTCCTTTTTAATTATTTAATTATTAATTTCAATTATCATTTTTTTGAGTTTGATTAAGAGTTGAATATTATTAAAGTAATTCATTTAGGGATCTTAAATTAAAGGGTTATAGTCTCCCTAAGTTATACTCCCCATTTTAATAATTTAGATTTCAATAAATCTTCCAAAGTTTAAATTATTCAATTAATTAAGGTTTCATTTTTCTTTTTGATTATTAGAAATGATTAATAGGTTCCTACCCTTTAATTTCCCAAAATTTCAATCATCGAAGAGAAAATTAAGATCAAATATTTTACCCTCCCCTTGATTAGACCTAAAGTTTTAATTAGGACTTAAAATTCTTAATTACTATTATGCCCTTTCGAGCTTGATTATTTCAAAACTCATCAAATTGAGTTCAAATGAGCTTGAAATTTTTATGTCACTTCACTCACATGTCAATTAAGACATTAGAGGAGAAAATGTGCTTTTCCTGAATTTAATTTAATTTATATAATTATCTTAATGAAAAATAGGGATTTTCAATGGAAATTCAAAAACATGACCAAGGCAAGGTTTCCGTTCTTAGAAAAATTATGGGATGTCCCTATTGACTAGAGGACCACTTGGACCAATTTTGGTGATTTTTCAAATTATATTTTATTTATCATGATTATTTTGTGTTTTGGAGTGTTAATTAATTATAAAATAAAATTAAAGTTGAAAAATAGATTTTATATTTTTCATAAATCTCTCTGACCTCAAGGAGTTCAGAGAAATAAACTTTATATTTTTCTGATTTTTCTTTGATTTATTAGAATTAATTTAGTGCAAATGTAAGGAAATTCATTTTTTTTAATATTAAAAATTATTTTAAGCCTTTAAAATTCAATATCTTAACCTAGAGACTTAGGAAAAATATTTGGTTTGTTCCTAAGTGATTAAGAATTAAAATATGACTAAAAATGAAAACTTTTAGAAAATTTTAATTTTAATTTTTTTAGACTCTCCTAACATCAGAGAAGCCCCAAAACCATTTTGGTGAATTTTTAAAATGTATTTTTGGAGTTATGAATTTTTAAAGTTTAACTTTGGTCAAGTAACTTAATTAGTCCATTTAGTGGGGCTAATCACCTCCAATTGGTTTCAAATTTTTATGTGAGACTCCTCTAACCCTAAAGATCAGTGGAGAATTGTTTTCAAGTGATTTTGATGTATGGTTAACCCAAATTAATTAAAATTCAGTTTTGAGTATTTAGGCCAATTAGGGTTATTCTTAATGAATTAACTCAAACCATAATTTTTCTAGGGTCCTATGGTCCTAAGATACTTCCCCAAATTTTCTTAGAATTTTTGAAGTAATATGCTAATTATTGGAATTAAAATATCAAAATAGGCACAAAAATTTGGAAAATCAATAACTTGCCATAGAGATGGCCCTTGACCTTGGAAAATTTAGGTAATGTTCCAAAGATTAGAGGTTACAAAAGCCCTATGGTCTCATGTCATGGTGAATTGTCTATGCAAATGGAGAATTAAAACATTGAAATGTGTAAATAATTAATTAAAAATAAAATGCTCATCAAATTAACTAAATTCTTTTTTCACATTGTTCTCCTCTAATCACTGAGCAAGAGGGTATTTTTATTTTATTTTTATGATTTTTCTATGCAAAGTTATGGATTTTTCAATTTCTGGGTATTTAAATAAATAGAAAATAGCCTATTTTTCTTTTTATCCAGCGTGACACTGACTCAACCTCGGCGGATCCGAAAGCCCACGCTGCGCGCTCCCCTTCGACGCTGCCATCTGATTCAGATGCCACGCGGCCTACGGTCTCGTTCCATCCTTCGATCCGGCACAATCTGGACCATCCATTCGATACACGTGCGATCAGATGGCGCCTGCTCATCGTCTACGACTGGTGTGTCCCGTGAGCCGTCCACACTAAAACCCTAAGATTTCTCTCATTTCTCAATGGATTTTCGTGTTCTTAGGCTCTATGGATTCATTTTGAGGAGACGAACACATCCATACGGTTTATATGCTATGAAATTGAGCCAAGCAAAATAGAGAATCGCTGGAAGCTTGGGAGGAAGAAGGGGTTCATACCTTGGCTCTAAGAAGTGAAGCTTCAATCAGAGAGTTGTCGCACCTTCGATTACACCCAAGGAAGCTCCAGATGAAGTCTCTAGCTCTGGGTTATGGCCTAGGTATGAGAGTAACCAAGGCCGATTTCAAAGCTTGGTCGATATAGAGGATGGCGGGCCTAGTGAGGGGGCTTTCACTGGGGAACTCCTTCTGTAGGTCTTGTATAGGTGTGGGTGAGTTTAATTTGATTTTGGTGGAGGTTTCAGAGTTGTCCTGGTTTTTGGGTGGATTTTTGGCTGAGAAATTGAGCTCTGCCAATGGGGACTAGGGCAAAGAGACACTGGGATCAATTTATCTGGGTTAGGAGAAGGTCCTGGAGCAATTTTGGCAGAGTTTTGTTAAGCTCTGGTTCATCACTTCTTTTGGCCGAGAGGTGGTGGTGTTTAAATAGAGGTGGCTGAAGGGCCTCCTAGGGGGAGTTGAGGCTTGGGATCATCTGCTCTATGCAAGGGAAGAATAGCCATGGTGTCCAATTGAGTTGGGACAAGTCAGCAAGGGGAATTGAATTTTTGAAGCCATTTAGACCTTTCGGCCATGGCATTTTCCGGCTACCTGGTGGATGGCCGGCCAGGGTCAGGTCACCATCTGACTCACTGTGGTCAGAGGTTGAATTTGGTAAGGTCAATTGGCTATTGCCATGTGTAAGGAGGCTTGATTAAAATGTCATGGGGCAAGGGTCATTTTAGCATGATTTTGGTCAATTTATGTATTTGGATTTGGTGCATCCACCAAGGGACTGATTTGGGCTGAGGGAGGTCAGGTGAGTCAGCTGGTTTGGAGTGGAGAAGTCCCCATCCAAATATATTTGGATTAATTTTGGGTTAGGGTGGAACAAGGGTATGGCTAATGACTTTTAGGGAGTGTTTAAAGGATCTCCTCCTTTTTCCATTTAGGGAGGGTTGAAAATCCTAAGATTCTCATGGCTTCCATGTGGCTTAAGCATGGCTCCAAGGCTTGTATATGGCTTGCTCATGGCTTGGCTCAATTTCATGGAAATGGGTTATTTGCAATTTTGAAAATTTTGAATTCTTTTGATGGGATTTGTTATGATGCCATTTTGGTTTGATCAACATGATGGAGTTTGGACATAGGGGGCGGTCTTGATTGAATGGATGATCAATGAAGATGTCATATAAGCTTTAGAATAAATTTTGGGCTTTTTTTTTGAACTTTGGTGAAAATGGGCTTTTAAAGGCTTTATGGAAGTGGAATTTTAGATTTTAGAATGGAATTTTGGATGAAAGACTTGTGAAGGACCATGCCAAATAAATGTTGAGTTTAGTTTAGGGATGTATCATGAGTGATTTGGAAAAGGTTTGGTGTCATTTGAGTTGAATTGGATTTAATTTGGGTCTTTTTGATAATGGGTTCAAAATGGGCCAAAAAGGACTAACTTGGGCTAAGGTTGGGCTAATGTTGGTTTAAATGTAAACTTAATGTTGGAAAATGTTTATGGGAGTGTTACAAAGAGTTTTCAATTTTTGTTGGGTTTTGATTTAGGGGTTTGGGCCTATTTGGGTTAGGTTTGGGTTTAGGCCCATTTAGGGGATTTTGGTTTTAGGTTAGGTTTGGGTGGAGTTTGGGTTCAAATTTAGGACAAATCTTGTTAGTTTTTTGTTTGTGGGGTTGTTAGGAAGTCTTAGGAAAAGAATTGAGGCTAATTGGAGTTAAGTTGGGTTGGTTTGGGCTAAGTTTAGGTCATGGGCCAAAATTGGGCTTTAAGCTTCAAATTGAAATTGGATCCACATGTTGATAAAATTGGATTTGTATTTGGTCTAAATTGATATTGGGGATATTGAATTGAAGTTTAGAATTGAATTGGATCAAAATTGAGGTCAATTGGAGTGGTTTGGTGGGACATTGGGTCCACTTAGGTTAAAAATAGGCCAAATTGGGGGTTTTGGTAAAATTGGATTAAATTGGAAAAATTAGCTTATGGTGTAGTTGAACAAAGTGAAATTGGGAATATTTGGGATTTTCTGGAATTTTCTGGGAATTTTCTGAATTTTTAGAAGTTTTAGGTTAAAAGGGTATTTTGGGTATTTGGAAGGTATTGGGAGATATTTTTGGAATTTTTGGTATATTTGGCCATGGATGGTCAATTTAAGTGGGGGAAATGTTTAGGACTGATTTTGAGGAATTTTGGGTAATTTAGGCAATTTGCAAATTTTGGGCAATTTCAAAGGCATTTGGTAAGCTTGGTGGGTTTAGGGTCCCTGGGTTCAAAAATTGAAATTTTGGGAAAATGAAGATTGATTAAGTGTGAGTGAAATGAAATTATTTTGGTTGAGCCATGAAGCCATATTAGGCTCACAAAAGCCATGAGAGGACTCATTTTAGGCACTCAACATGTTGTTCCTAATCCTCTTAGCCAGGTGCTTAAGGGTTAAGGTCCATCCATATGAATCACCTAAATGAGTCAAGGAGTCAAATTGGTTAAAGGTAGTTTTAGGATTTGGAAAGTGTGTGTGGTGTGTGCAAGCTCACCCTCACCAGAACAGGCCACCTAGGGTAATCCTAAGGCTAAAGAGTCCTATAGGAAACTCATCCTTTAAACCTCCACATTTGATTTTAACCCTCCAAGTGGCTTGGGGTTTATAGTCAAACTTGTGGGGTTTGAAGGGAGCCAAGAAGAATTTGAATTTCTAAGTGGTGGGTCCCATTTCTAGTCCTCTAGGATAGTCAAAGGGAAAACCTTTAGCTTGATCCTAAAAACTAAGGGGAGAGAAAAGACCTCACCAAAAATGAGGTTAACAGGTACCTTATTCCTTTTTGCACTGGATAGGTGTAAGGCCTCGAGGTTCTGTTGAGGCATCTGATTCCTCACCTCTAAGATAAGAGTAAGCCTCCTAAAATGTATAAAGGCATCCGATAATTCTCACCGGAATAGTAAACCATTGTTACACGCATAAAGAAATCCTAAATTTTTCTTTATGTTTGTACACTTCACTATGTCGACACTGACTACACATACACAAAATGAAACACAATCTTTACTATGCCCATCTACGACTATGCTAATTTCCTTCCCAATTCATGACAACCCTTCGCTAAATTACGGCGACCCCAGTCAGGTCATGGCCACCATTCTGCTGAATCACGGCAATACCTCTAGGTTCATACCTTCCTTCCCCTAATGGTTATAGGTTGAATATATATATATATATATATATATATATATATATATATATATATATATATATATATATATATATATATATTGCCAAAAACTTGCCTAAGAGGAAAGCAATATATTAAAAGAGGTAAAAATGTACAATCTCTGTCCTAGTGTATGGAAGAAACAAACTGTCTCCATGAAGCAAAAAAGCTAGGGGGAGGGGGAACAACATTAATGACAACTGATTCACTAAACTTTCCTTGAGATCCTAGCCAATGAGAAGGAGCATTGCCTTGCCTTGGAGTATATGTAAAAGTAACTTGCATAGCATCCATAAACTTAGGCAGTATATTGATCCATCTTCTGATGTGCCATGGAGCAGGTTCTGTGTTTTGCAGATATTTGATGCAACTAGAGGAGTCAGATTCAACCAGAAGAGAGCCCACCTTGCATCTGTAGGTGACCCTCGATCCACAGCAATGTTGCAATCACCAAACAATGCAGTAATATATGCTATCAAAAATATGTTATAGTCAATACATTGACTTAAATAATAATAGCAGCTAGTGTATATAAATATAATTTTATGGAAAATATTTTACACACTAGGGGTACTACGCAAGTATACGTATCGCTTCAAGTAATATAGGGCTTTTAAAAAAAGACCCCAGTATCGATCCCACGAGGAGGATTATAGATTTTTCTTTAAATATTTTGATTTTATTTTTATGTATTTCTTTTATAGTTAAAAAGTTGATATTTAATTTACTAGATGCAGAAATAAAGCAGTAATAAAGTAATGATTGATGTAAATAAAATAAGCAAACAACTTTCTTCCTTTCAATTAATCCAAGATTTTTTTAGATAATGTAATATTCGAGGAGAATATAAATTTATGGTATTGTGCCAAATTGAAGCATTCCTATTCTTTACCTTCGCTCGATAGTATAAAGAACATTGGCTAATCTATAGATCAGGTCTGGATGTATTGTTAGTAGAATGGGTTAATCTAGGCTCACACTACTAGATGTCCAAGGATGGCTATGGTCGGCCCTATTAGTGACCCTTTCCTTCTCTATAAACCAAATTACAAGAATTTAGCCTGTCACTCTAAAAACTTATCAATTCTACGCTCATTAAATATTATCTTCCTATTTATTTGCACTTCACCTTGAATAACCCGCGCAAAGCCTTCGACTACCCAAGGATTCATGTGATATCTACTAGTTAAGAATTCATCTCCTTCTAGGTCTCAAAACTCTTCAACAGATTTTAACAATTTAAATGGCCAATTTAAATAGTAAATTAAGATCCGGTATTAATATCATCACAATGTTTAAAATATATATATATAGTTTTTAATTCTCCAACGAATGTTATATAATCTTATTTATCTTCTCATAATTGAAAGGAGAAAGTAAAGTAACTACTCAGAATACATTATATTTAAACAACAAAATATATAAATGAAACTTTGAATCAAAATACAAATACTTATCTCAAGTGTTTCTCCAACTGAACCTCTGAATCCTTCTGACTCCAAAGTAAATAGACTTCAAAAACAATGGCTCTTCAAATACTCTCAATAAAAACTCTAAATAAACTCACTAATTAATAAAAGAAACTATAAATATGGCCCTTAAAATATTTCTCTAATCTCTCTCTAAATGGAACTATAGGATCTCTCTCTATTTTTAGGCTATATGAGGCGTGGGGCTAAGTTGGGCATTTTTCTCTGAAAGAGTAGCCTCCTATTTATAGGCTTCAAGGGTTGCCTTGAGGCACCTCTTCAAAATGTGTCCAGGTTCAATGAATTTTCTAGAAGGTGTGTCTAGCGCCTAGGCACCGGAATCTGGCCCTAGGCGCCGGGCTCCGCGTCTAGTTCTTCGCACCTCTTCACTTTGGATCGCTCCTCTTCACGATCCTAACCGTTTCCAAGCGTCCAAATACAATGTATCACATGTCCTATAATCCAGGAATAACTGCCAATCTTCTAGATGGTCCAATAACCGCTTATACCATCAAAATAATCGTCCAAAAGTCATCAAAAATCTTACAAAATTCTGTATTGAACTGGCGCTTAGGTTCCGGATTCTGGCGCCTAGGCGCCAGGCCAATTATTTTGACAATTTTGCATTTTGGCTCCATTTTTGCTCCTTTTTGCTCCTTTTTCATCTTTTTTTTTCTTGAACATTTTTGCATCACCTACATCCAAAACACGAAAATACATTTCGTTAAAGCATAATATCCTTAAGAATTCGATAAAAAATAAGACATAAAAATAGTTATTTTTTCATGGATCACAATCCCCCAAACTTAAACATTACTTATCCTCAAGTAACCCTTTTTACTTTATAAAATGTATAACAATTGGAATAAAAGGTAAATATTTAAGATTTCTTATAGTTTTTTATTTTATAAAGGCTTTAGTAAATCATTAACCAAATTTTACTAAGTAAAATTTTAAGAATTTAAAGAGTACTTAACTACCAAATCATAAGATTTCAAAAATTTTTCATTCACTTCGAAAATAATTGTAGTTTATTATATTAAGATGACATAAATTATTTACAAGAAAAAGATCTTCATGAAAATCTTTTCTAGTAAGGATTCATGCATAAAAATTAAGTAAAATACGTAATCAGTTTTTATCTTATAAGCTAATTCAGGTGAAGCCAATTTTTGATTAGGCATTTCCTCAAGCTTCTCCTCTCTCTTCTTTTTTTTTTAATAGAGAGGATTACTATATCTGTATAGCCTGTTAATGGTTTTAAACTTCACTATCCTTAACTTATATTTTAAAACTTATACATTTTCACTTATTTATTATAACATGAATAGATTTCAAAAAGAATTTCAATCTTTTCTTTTTCAAGTTACAATTTTTGATTTCTTAATAGTTCTAAAATTCAATTATTTCTAAGGTGAATAGAAAAATTTCTTAATCTTACTCTTCTTTAAGTTCAATAATTCTATTTTTAAAATCAATCAAAGTTATTAAAATTTTGGGTAGGTCTACTAAATTATTTATAATTTCAAAAATTTAAATGATCTTAAATAGATTCTTCATTGCTTATGTTATGTTAATATTTTTTTTTAGAAAATATTAGTTCATTAAGGACAAATAAAATATAAATTTGCATGTATTTTCCCTTCCCCCAAACTTAAGTTTTGGTATATCATGAAAAAAATTAAAGTATGAGAGAAAGAAAGGTATAATTTAAAAAGGAATTTTTATAAGTATGTAAAAACAGTCTAAGAAGAAAAATTTACTTCTACACATGCTTTTTATGAATATTACTGAAATAACGAATCATATATAAAAGTAAGCAGGCTCATATATTTTTTTTATAAATCAATAGATGAATTAAATGACTATACTACTCAAAGTAACACAAAAAGAACAACATTACTAACTATTTAAGAATACTAAACAGTAGGCTGAAACAGAAATAAACATTAATTCATCCAAATTTTAGTCTTCAACACAATACACTAAATATCTAAAACAGTTTCAACATCAAACAATCCACACAAAGTTTCATAAAAAAATCTACACTAACAAACAGCAAACAACAAACAACCAACAGTACTAGCAAACAAGAAATAAACTAACAACAGAATCAACACATCTCAGAGGTAAATGAAGCTGCTAATCACTATCAGTAGCCTCGTCATCGTCATCACCAAAAGTAAACTCCACATCCTTTGGATCAACAAATGGTGTAAATCTAGGACAGGTAAGAAACTGAACATCATGCTCACCCTTCAAGAATCTCACTAATGACTCTGAATACTCAGTATCATAATCACTTTTCCTTTGGCTATATTTAGATAGATGATCAATCTTCTTGTCTATAGTATCCACTCTACAGTGAGTTAGAAATAACTCATTCCGTTGCTCCAGAAATTGATCATGCATCGATTCCCAGAAACTAGATGGTGGCTCAGCAGTAGAAGAAGAAGGTCTAGAAGTAGAAGCTTTACCTGGAGTAGGTACAAAAGTAAAAGGACCAGTAGAACTCTTCCCTCAAAGACGATTATAAATGCTCACACTCTCCTGCCCAATTGGCTTTGTAGTCTTCAACTTCTCCTATGATATATCAGCAGAAACTCCATTGCTCATGCATAAAGAATAAATCAAGGATGGGAATCCTAATTCCACAGAAGTGCTGGATCTAGCAATCAATTTCACTAACTCATAAATAATATTGCCAACATCTATCGACTTCCTCTCCTGAATGCAGTAGTTTAGGATAGCTCGATCTCTGGTAACTTCGCTCAGGTGGATGGAAGGTAGAAGTCTAGCAGAAATAAAATAATGCCATGCCTTTGAAATACCATTTAGCTTAGAAGATTTGAAGTGTACCCGTTTGTCGTTCCGGATCTTCCAAGTTCCAGTGCCATCAGTCAGATATGCAATAATCATCTCAAGATCTCCCTCAGATGGAGATAAACCAGAATAGTAGCACTTGATGGTAGGTGGCAGGCCGTAGAAAATATTGATCCGTTCCGGAGTAAATCCTACTCTGACACCTCTAACGAAGACTTCGTAGTCTTCCGCATCCAAAAAGTTAGCAAAAAACTCGATTACAATAGGAATAACGGCAACAGCAGTGAAATAACAGAATTGTTACCAGTTGTGTGAACGATCGTGTTCTCGATCATTTCACCAAGATTGTAAAAACAGCATTCCGAGATAAACTTTCTTGACGTCGCAAATTCGTGATAACAAAAATTCGCTGCCGCAGTAGAAAACTTGCTGCTGTCCAAATTTTCTCGTGCCTTTCCTCGCTTAGATTTTGGTGCCATCTAAATGTGAAAGAAAATACAAATAAATTAAGGAATCAAAGATTTAAACTCTTTTAAGCTTGAGAAACTTAAAATGAGTTTAAGAATCCATGGAGAAACTCTAAAAATCAAAATTTTTCTCAAAATTTTGGTTTTTAGCAAAACATAGGAAAAGCTATGGTAAGAATCAAAAATAAATGGATTAGAAGGTAGATCTGACCTCGAGATGAAGAAATTAAGTGATTTCGGGCTCAAAAACTTTATGTTTTGACCTCAAAATGGAACTAGAGGGTGGGTTTTCGCGAAAAAGAGGAAGGGGATGAAGCTTAGGCGTCAACCATGGCTAATGGGGTTTAAATGTTAATTTCGGTAAGCAGGCCGAACCGGCGCCTAGGCGACGAATTCTGGCGCCTAGGCGTCAGACTTGCCTTTCACAAAAATCATTTTAAAATTTTTTTTTCCACCAAAACTCATAAATTCAACTTCCAATTACTCATATTAGAGTAGTGCTTCAGTTTCCAACTTCCAAAATATTTTCTAAAAAGTTTTAAAAATTAAAAATTAAATTCACCAATTAAACAGAAGGTTTAAATCAAACTCTTATAATTCCATTCATAATCTTCAATTTTGGCTCAATACATTACAGATAGGTATTGTAAATATGATTCAAGTCCTAACAAACAATCAAACACAATTTCAAAGCAAATACAACACACATTGAACAATAAATCAAACACTCCAACAATACAATCGATTTACTAAATCGATACGATGACACACTAAAAAAAGTCTAGATCACACCACAATAACTATCTAATCTTTGAATTAGAAATTTCCATTCTCTTCGCAAGGAAGATTACTCGGCCTACTTGGGAAGAATACTAACGCCCTCGGAAAATCTGTAGTCGTTTTCTCATCGATTCATTTATTCTTCACATACATCTCCACTTGAGCATCTTGATGAGCTTCTAGATGATCAAATTGAAGCTTTGCCTGCCATTCCAAATGTTCAATTTGATGATACATCTCATGGAGGCGATCTCCAATACTTTTGAATTCTGCTTCAAATTTATCCAGACGACTTGAAATTTTCTCCAAACTTATAGCGATAAAACCATTGAAGTAGAGTTGAGGATCCTTTGAACCTTTGTCTCTAGCCTCTTCTCCAAGATTTTTTCTCTCCATTTCTTCAAAAATCCTCTCTAATCTCTCAAGAATGAAGTGTCTAAGTCGTAATTTTTGTTGCTTAGGGATTGGGGAAGAAGATGGGGTGATATAAAGGAGAAAATCGTGTGAAAAACTGAAAATTTTTTGTTTTTACACGACCCAGTAACTTTGGCACGTAGGCGCCAAATCTGGTGCCTAGGCGCTGGACCCATCGATACACAGTTTATTATGGCGCTTAGGCGCCGAATTCTGGCGCCTAGGCGCCGGAACCATGTTCGACTCCGTTTCGCCTATCGTCAAATTTCAAAGTTTCATTCTCCAAAATAGGTAAATTAGAATGGTAAGATCAATATAGACTTAGTAACACAAATTATAAACAATCATAATGAAGGTTAACTTGATCTCCTTTTTACTCACATATGAAATAGAGTGATCCAACGTCCAAACTTTATATACTTCGAGATTATTTTTAGCTTAAGTCAATGAAGACTTGTTAACATCCAATTTTCTAAAGTTGTATAAAATTAGTGAAGACCGAGGCATAACCTTACATTGAAAATGTAAAAATACACAAAAAATAACTATGGGTTGCCTCCCACAAAGCGCTTGGTTTAACATCGTCAACCCGACCTAATTAAGTCTTTAATCAGGTAGTCTCAACTCGTAAGCCTCTTTATAAATCATTTTTATGTCTCCCAAATAAGGCTTCAGTCTTAATCCGTTAACTTAAAATATTTTTCCCGTTTTGGGGTCTTTAATATCCACAGCTCAATAATGGTATAATTTCTCAATTATATATGGTCCCATCCATTTAGATCTTAATTTTTCAGGAAAAAGTCTTAAACGAGTAATAAATAATAATACTTCTTGTTCAGGCTCAAATATTTTTCCTGAAATCATTTTATCATGTAATATCTTCATTTTCTCTTTATAAATCTTTGTATTTTCATATGACTCATTTCTTATTTCATCCATCTTATTTAATTGTAATAATCATTTTTCTCCTGCAGTATTCAAATCAAAATTAAACTCCTTTATTGCCGATAAGCTTTATGTTCGAGTTCAACGAGTAAGTGACAATGTTTACCATAAATTAACCGGTAAGGTGACATTTCGATTGGTGTCTTATAAGCTGTTCTATAAGCCCATAATGTAGAATCAAGTCTATCAACCCAATTAGTTCTTTTAGGATTAACAGTCTTCTCTAAAATTCTTTTAATTTCTCTGTTTGATACTTCAGCCATTTCACTCGTTTGAGGGTGATACGCAGTTTCAATTCTGAGTTTGATTCCAAATTTTTCCAGTAACTATTGAATTCTTATATTTCTAAAATGACTTCCACCATTTGTGATAATTACCTTAGGCATTCCAAATCTTGAAAAAATCATTTTCTTTAAAAATTTTGAAACACTTTTGGAATCACAGTTAGGAAAAGCTACAGCTTCAATCCACTTTGAAACATAATCGACTGCTAATAAAATATAAATCTTTCCTGATGATGGTACAAATGGTCCTATAAAGTCTAAACCCCATATATCAAAAATTTCATGTTCCAATATATAGTTTAAAGGAATTTCATCTTTTCTAAATGTATTTCCCATGCTTTGACATCGATCACATGTTTTCACATAATGTCTCACATCTTTGAACAAGGTAGGCCAATAAAATCATGAATTTAAAATTTTAAATGCAGTTTTATCTACTCCAAAGTGTCCTCCAAAATCGGAATCATGACATTTTTGAATAATAGCAAAAGTTTCTTCATAAGGTACACATCTTCGAATTACAAAATCTCTTCCTAATTTAAATAAATGAGGAGCTTCCCAAATATAAGATTTAGCATCATTTTTAAATTTCTTAATATATTTGTTATCCAATCCATAAGGTAGAAAATTGCTAACTAAATAGTTAACTATATCTGCATACCAAGGTGTTTGGCATCCTCGAATAACATATAAATGTTCATCGGAAATTTCTCATTAATATTTTCCTCGGTAATAACATCATTCTTAATTCTAGATAAATGATCAGCAATTTGGTTATCAGTTCCTTTTCTATCCACTATTTGAAAATCAAATTCTTGTAGAAGTAAAACCCATCTTATCAGTCTAGGCTTAGAATCTTTTTTAACATTAAATATTTAATAGCGGAATGATCAGTATGAACTATGCATTTGGTACCAAGAAGATAAGGTCTAAATTTATCAAAGGCATAGATTATAACTAAAAGCTCTTTCTCAGTAGTAGTGTAATTTCTTTGAGTTTCAGTAAGAGTTTTACTACTATAATATACAACTTTGAAAATTTTCTCATATTTTTGTCCCAATACAGCTCCAATTGCAAAATCACTTGCATCACACTTTTATTCAAAGGGTTTATTCCAATTAGGTGCAATAATTATAGGTGTAGTTATTAATTTTTCTTTTAAAATGTTAAAAGCCTTAATACACTCTTCATTAAATTCAAATTTATTTTCTTTTTATAATAAATGACAAAGAGGTTTAGTAATTTTAGAAAAATCCTTTATATATCTTCTATAAAATCTAGCATGTCCCATAAAACTTCTCACATCAGTAACAGTAGTAGGTGGTTGCAGTTCAGCAATAATTTTCACTTTTGCTTGATCAACTTCCATCCCTTTTTGTGAAATTTTATGACCAAGTACAATGCCTTCTGTGACCATAAATTGACATTTTTCCCAGTTCGTAACTAAATTTGTTTCTTCACATCTTTTCGAACTTTGGAAATATTTTCCAAACAAGATTCAAAAGAAGTTCCAAAGACTGAAAAATCGTCCATAAATAATTCAATTCCTTTGTCAACTAAATCACAAAATATTGACATCATACATCTTTGAAAAGTTGTAGGTGCATTACATAAACCAAAAGGCATTCTTCTAAACGCAAATGTTCCATAAGGACTTGTAAATGTTGTTTTCTCTTGGTCCTAAGGAGCGACAGGTAATTGATGATAACCAGAATATCCATCCAGAAATAGAAATATGAGTGTCCAGCTAATTTATCAAGTATTTGATCCAAGAAAGGTAAAGGAAAATGATTCTTTCTAGTGGAGTCATTTAATTTCCGATAATCAGTGCAAATTCGTCATCCAGTAACTTATCTTGTAGGAATTAGTTCATTTTTATCATTGACAATGACAGTTACTCCTCCTTTCTTCGGAACACAATGAATAGGACTTACCCATTCGCTATCCGAAATAGGATAAATAATTCCAGCAGCTAACCATTTTAAAATTTCTTTTTTAACAACCTCTTTCATGATTGGATTTATCTTCTTTGAGGTTCAATAGTAGGTTTAAAATCTTCTTCCATTAAAATTCTATGCATGCAGATGGAAGGGCTTAATCCTCTTATATCAGCAATAGTCCAACCAAAAGCTTTCTTATAATTCTTTAACACTCCTATTAATTTTTCTTCTTGATCTAAACTTAGTTTAGAAGAAATAATAACAGGTAAAGTTCATGAATTTCCAAGAAATGCATACTATAAATGTGCAGGTAACATTTTTAATTCCAGTTCAGGGGCCTTTTTAATTGAGGGTAAAAGTATATCATTTTGTGTTATGTCTAAAATTCTACAGTTATCTTTAATATAATGAGTTCCTTTAGATAATTCTGCTTTTTTTAGTTCTTCATTTTCATCAGTTAATAATTCAATTTTTTCTTCAGAAATGACTTTACATCTTTCTTGATAATGTTTTTCAATTATATAACCAATAATATCCATTCGATAGCATTTTTCTTCATCAGGGTACTTCATTGATTTAAGAACATTGAATTTAATCTCATGATTATTAACTCTCATGGTTAATTCTCTTTTTTGCACATCAATCATAGCTCGTCCGGTAGCTAGAAAAGGTCTCCCTAGGTATTTCTTTATCTTCTTCCATATCAAGTACAATGAAATCCACAAGGAAAATAAATTTATCCACTTTAACAAGAACATCCTCTATAAAACCTTTAGGGTAGGTGATAGATCTATCAGCTAACTGAAGGGTTACAATGGTGAGAGTAATCTCTCCTAAATTCAACCTTCGAAAAATAGAAAATGGCATGAGATTAATACTTGTTCCTAAATCACATAAAGCTTTTCCACAAAATTTTTCTCCAATAGCAAAAGGTATAGTAAAACTTCCAGGATCTTTAAGTTTCTAAGGTAATTTCTTTTGAATTATTGCACTACATTCTTCACTTAATGCAATAGTTTCAAAAGGTTCAAATTTTCGTTTCTTGCTTAAAATATCCTTCATAAATTTTGCATTAGTTGGCATCTGTTCCAAAGCATCAGCAAAAGGTATGTTAATGGTAAGTTTCTTTAAAATTTCAAAGAACTTAGAAAATTGATGATCAAGCTTCTATTGTTTTAGTCATTGAGGAAAAGGTGGTGGTGGTTTTTCAACTTCCACATTAATAGGAATAACAGTTTGATCTTGACTAAGAGAATGAGTTTCTTTAGGTTTTTCAATCTCTTCAACCTCAATCTCATTTTCAATTTCATTTTGCATTCTTTCTTTTAATTCCTTTCCACTTCTAAGTTGTACAGCTTTAACATGTTCATGTTCTTTTCCAGTTTCTTATGGATTGATTTTAACATTATTAGGAAGTGTTTCTGGAGGTCTGTGATTAATTAAATTAGCGATTTGTCCCATTTGATTCTCAATATTACGAATAGCAGTGTTTTGATTTTTTAATTGATTACTCATTTGTAAAATTAATTCTTCTACAGATAACTTTTTCTGTTGATTATTAAATCCAGGTGATTTATAGTATGAATTTACTTGATTGTTCCAATTTCCAGTTGGATGGGATTGATTATTACCCCATTGTTGTTGTGAATTATTCCAATTAAAATTAGGGTGATTTTTCCATCCAGGATTATAATAATTTGAATAAGGGTTATTTTTACTAGCAATAGCTTGTAAATTTTTAATAGTTTGAGAATCTTCATTATTAGCAGAGTTGTTATGTGATATATTGATAGCAAAATTATCTAATTTCTTAGATATTGCAGCTACTTGTGAAGCTAAAATAGAAAGGGCTTCGTTATCATGAATACTTGCCATTCTTTTAGGAATAATCCTTTCAGAAGGCCATTGAAAATTATTGTTAGCCATTTCTTCAATTAAAGCATAAGCTTCTTCAAATGATTTAGCCATTAAAGAACCTCCAACAACAGCATCAATAATTGATTTAAGTGATCCAATAAGTTCGTTATAAAATGTTTGAATAATTAACCAATCAGGTAAAGCATGATGAGGACACTTTCTTAATAGTTCTTTAAATCTTTCCCAAGTTTCATAAATTGTATCCCCGTCAAATTGACTAAATGAAGTAATGTCATTTCTTAGTTTAGCAGTTTTAGAAGGAGGAAAATATTTAGCAAGGAATTTTTGTGTCATTTCAGCACATGTTTTAATAGAACCTGTTGCTAATGAGTTCAACCACATCTTTACTTTATCTCTTAAAGAAAAAGGAAAGAGTCTAAGTCTAATAGCATCATCAGAAACATTGTTATATTTAAAGGTAGCACAAAGTTCTATAAAACTAGCAAGGTGTAAATTTGGATCCTCATTTGGTGTTCCCCAAAATTGATTACTTTGAACCATTTGAATAATAAACAGTTTAAGCTCAAAATAATTAGCATCTATAGTAGGTATTTGAATACTACTATGAAGTTCATCAACTGTAGGGTTAGCATAATCCCTTAATGGTTTGTAAACATTTTGTTCGTTAATTTCAATTAAATTTTGTAAATTATTATGTAAATTAGCCATCTCTTGATATAGTTGAATTTTTTTTCCTTACTTAATTCTTCTAACAGTTCTTTCTAATTCAGAATCTAAAGGTAATAATCATTCAGATTCAGAACTACGCATAAAAAGTAAATAAAAAGTAAAATAGCAAGAAATAAATAAATATATATATATATATATATATTTGGTAAAGGAGCAACGCGTGGCTCCCTACGTGTTAATATAAAATAGGAGTACAAAAAGGGGAGGGAGAGGTGATCTTCATCTAAAACCCAAAGGAAATACATAATAACTCCTAGGGTTCCTTTCACTACATTACAACTCCACACAGAAAGTAAAAAAAAAAGTACATGAACAAGTAATGTAAAATCCAAAATTACATGTATACAAATATATGTATATAGTCATGGTCAATGGGAAGAGTCATGGTTTCTTTAATGCAACCAAGGGTCTTAAGCAAAATGATCCATTATCTCCTACAATATTTATTTTGGCCTTTGATTACCTCTCCAAGCTGCTGAATAACTTGATGGATGAATCCCCTCATCTTAATTACTAGCACAAGTCCAATATAGGGGTAAGTCATTTATCTTATGCCGATGACCTCATACTTTTCAATGATGCCTCCAAATCTGCTGTCAAAACTGTCTTAAAGTGTGTACACCAATTCCAATGTACTTCTGGTCTGGAATTCAATCTACAAAATTTCTATTACTATGTCAGTGATCATGTTCAACCTTACATAAAACACTGTATTTCTGAGTACACTGGCTGTAATCCAAATTCTCTCCTTATTAATTACCTTGGGGTGCAATTGATCAAGGGAAGGGTTAAACAAACTCAATTTAATGAGGTCATTGAAAATATTAGGGGCCAACTTAATTGTTGGACCATTTCAATCTTATCCAATGGGGGAACAATAACCTTGTAGAGAAGTATTTTGACTGCCCTTCCATCTTATGCCCTTCAGATGTTCACAATGAGGAAGAGTACTCAAATCACTCTTGGAGGGCTCTTTAACAAGGTTTTATAGACTGAGCAACAGAAACAATATCACTGGTTATCATGGCACAAGGTCTATAAGCCCATTCATGTTGGGGCCTTAAGATTTAGGAGCTTTACTCACCTCAATTTCATTAACCATTGCAAGCTATGGTTGAAATTCAGAGCACAACACAGTTTATGGGACTCTTTATGAAGGGGAAATATTGCAGAAATATACATCCATCACTTGTCTCTTCTATGTTTGGGGATTCCAGGCTGTGGCATAGTTTGGTGCAAATCAGAAATCAAGCTAAAGAATTATTCATTTGGGAACTGTGAGAAGGTTATATTAATTTCTAGTTAGATAAGTGGGTGTGGAATGGGGAGAAGCTGTCATGCTCTCAGCCAAGTCTCAATTACAACACCCTAGTCAAAGACTTTTGGGAAGTTAATCAGTAGAACTACAGACACCTAGAAACCATTATATCAAGTGAGCAAGTCCAATCTATCAAGCACACTGTTTTCTCTCCTGGAAAAAGGGACAAAATCATTCCAATGCATGGTTCCACTAAAAAACTATCCACTATCATATATACTCATTTCTTCCATTGGCAGCAGGTTGAGTGGGGTAAAGAAATTTGGGGCAGAATGTTGATCCCATCTATGGCATTTTTCTACTGGAGACTTTGTCATAGGCTTCTCCTTATGGATGGTATTTTGAAATTAAAAGAATTGAGAGGTCCTTCATGCTGTCATCTATGTCACAGAACTGAGGAATCCTTGAAGCACTTGTTTTTCAGCTACTCTATTTCTCAAGAAATTTGGAGTAATATTTTGGCCAAGTTCACCTTAGATACTATCACCTTGAGCTGGCATTCTTTCTTTAATTGTTGGAAAGATTGGCATGCAATGAAACTATTATTTGTGCCATGTATTGTTGCATGGTTCATCTGGATGTGCAGGAATCAAGCAAAGTAAGAAGGAAAACCCCCTTTAGTTCAAACTGTGACCACCGATTGTCTTTCATACTTCCATAAGCTTCTCCAACACCATATGGTCACTAACTTTTGCAAAGATTGGAGACTAGTGTCTTCTTTTCATGGCAGGGCCTTCACACTCATTAGGTGGACTCCGCCCCCACTTCTTGGCTGAAATTCAATACTGATGGAAGTTTCTGCAGAGGGGATGCTAGTTTTGGTAGGATTTTCAGAAATCATCTAGGGCATTATGTGTTGTACTTCTCTTCACCTGATGTAGCCTTCGATGTGTTAGAAGCTGAATTCATTGCCATTTATTACACAATATACATTGCTCATAGCTGCAAGTTTGGGAAACTATTAGTTAAATCTCATTCTATGACATGCATCAGAATATTACAGGGCCTGGATAAGCCACCTTGGCATGTCAGTAGATGGCTCAATAGAATGAATGTGGGGTTCAAATCTTCTCTGATCAAATTTTTGACACTCCAAGGAAAGGATATGGTCCTGCCCACTAGTTCACTTCTGCTGGGTCTCATAGTGAGTCCATAGTGATGGGTACCATTCCCCCACCTCAATTAGCTTTATTATTACATGGGGATAGACTCTCTCTCCCCCAGCTTTAAGTTTTGTAAAGTTTCTTGTTATTTTATCTTCCTCATCTTCAAGTTTTGTAAAGTTATTTTGATGATATTAAATATATTCCTTGCCTGATTAGCAAGTTTTGCAATATATATTTTTTAGGGAAGGAGCTACAAAAGGCTCCCTACATGTCCAATAAAGTTGTGAAGTTACAAGGCTACCCAAAAAAACAAAACCATCAAATTACAACTCCACACCAAAAGGGAAAATTAACTGAGTATAAACCAAAATTTTAATCCCAATTTTACCCAAAAAAGAACAAAATTCTAAACAAAAAATGACCAGCAAATTAATCCAGGACTTAACTGAGCCAATCATATAGTAGCAAGTTTTGCAATATATATATATAAGAGCAAAAAAGATGGTGTTGGCGACTGAGTTTGCTCTGTTAGGGTTTCTAGCATGAGTTTGTCGGCGGCAATCCTTTGGGTGGTGGCTCAGGCAAGGGAAGGTTTTGTGTCGACTTGTTTTGGGGTGGTGTTTGGAGTGGTACTGGTCTTTTGCTTGTTTTCTGGAGGAAAGGTCTTTCCCGGGCTTTCCCTTATTCAAACTCTACTGTTCCATTGGTTTTTATCTCTGGTTTTTGCTTTCTGGACTGGTGTCTGGGCTGCTGTTCCAGGCTTGAGGCTGAAGTCTTTTGTGCTTCCTGGTTTCTTTTCTGTATATTCTGGTTTCTTTTTGGTTTGGCAGTGTTCATGGCCAGCCCTATAGATTTAGAAACCAACATTGAGTGGGCTAAAGCCACTTTTGCTGGAGTGCTTGGCAATGCACCTTCCATCTCAGACCCTTCCAAACTTATTTTCCCTCAAAGACTGCATGATGCAGCAGCTGGTAGGATTTCCTACCCCTTTATCAGACCCATTGAAGAGAAAGAGGGTTGCCCTGCAGTTATCTTCACTGAGCAGGAATTGGATGATCTGGATGCTGAGGTTAAACTAACTTTAATTGGTAAGTTTCAGCTGGGTCACCCAAAGATGGATCTTGTGAGAAAATACTTTGAACCCCTGAATTTTAAGGGCAACTGAAAGATTGGGCTTTTGGATGGCAGGCATTTGCTCAAAATTAACCTCAGAAGAGGATTATGCAATGCTCTTTGCTAAGCAACTGATTAGCATTGCAGGAATTGAGATGAATATAAAAAAATGGACACCTGATTTTGATCCTAGCAAAGATCCCCCCATTGTGCCAATCTGGTTCAAATTACCAAAGCTCCCCTACAAATATTTCAGGCAAAATGCCCTATTTCCAATTGGGAGATCCATTGGAACACCTCTCAAGCTTGATATTGCAACCATTAACAAGGCTAAACCTGAAATGGCCAGAATTCAAATTGAAAGGGACATCTCCCTACCTGATATAAAGAAGATCTGGATTGGATCAGCTAAGGATGGACAATGGCAAGAAGTCATCATGCAGCAAAAACCATACTTATGTTCTCACTGCAAAATGTTTGGCCACACTATTGCGAGATGCTATAGAATCCAACCTCCCACTAGAAGAACTACAAATATGATTAAAGATAATCAACCTATGCAAACTGCTGGTGAAACAGGTTCAGTTGTGGTGCAGCAGGCCAATGTTTCTAAACGTACCACTACAGGAGAACAGGTCTGTTGTACCTGTGAAATATGTTTCCCCAAGGAAGACTAACTCCCCAGTTGCTGTTAGAGGGTCTTTTCTCCTACTGGACTAGGGTCCCCTTCTGGTGATAGTGTGGACCATCAAAGCTGGTGGAGAAGAGAATTAGAGGAAGTCAGAATCCTAACTCCCTCCCAATCATCTGAACAGTTATTAGAGACACAGGTCCCAACTACCCATGTGGTCAGTGATATGCAACATGAATTAGAAGGGAAATGGCACACCCAAACATCCAGAAGAAAGAAAAAAATTGTTTCTGAAGTGCAGAAGCTAGAGACCCCTTTATCTGAGGGGGAGTTGGCTGGCACTTCAAAGATAAGGGGAAGGTCTAGATCTAGATCTCAGCCCTCTTTTCCTCACCCCCCAAACAAATGATCAATTTCCTATGCTGGAACATCAGGGGTATTGCTAACACCTTATCCTTAAAAAGACTTTTAACTCTTAACAAGAAACACAATTTTTGGTGTATTACTATTTTGGAACCTCTGGTCCATAAATACCCACAAAAAGTCATCAGTAAGCTGCATGGCTTTACTCATTATACCAACTGCAATACCAAGATTTGGATTTTCTGTAGGAGAGAGATCTCTTTTTCTATCCTTATAGACAATAAACAGTTTATACATTCCTCTTTCCAAAGGAGTGGTGTGGTAACTTTTGTCTATGCTAGCTGTAGTAAGGATGAAAAACAGCTCCTTTGGGCAAATCTACAAAATATTGGTGATCAGCTGAATTCCCCTTGGTTGGTGGGTGGAGATTTTAACAGCATTGGCTCCACAGTAGAAAAATTAGGGGGCAGGGCTCCTAATATTACTAATATGTCTACATTAAATGATAACATTCAAGCTGCTAACCTGTTTGATATTGGTTTCAGGGGTCCTGCTTTCACTTGGAGAAGAGGAAAAATTTGGGAAAGGCTGGACAGAATCTTGGTTAACAATTGTTGGATTTCAAACTGGCTTCTTACTTATGTGACACATCTTAGCCTAGCAGGCTCTGACCACAGGCCCCTTCTCATTTCCATTACCTCCCCCGACCTTTCAAATACTCCCCCTCCTTTCAGATATCTCAATGTTTGGTCTACTTATGATGAGCTTCATAGCATTGTTCAGAAAAATAGGTGTAATATAGACAATCCTGATCCCCTAATTAAGTTATGTTTTCTGCAGATTAAACTCAGCAAATCTCTCAGACATTGGAGTTGGAATTCTCTTGGTGACTTTTCTCTTGCTGTACAAATGGCTGAAAATGAGGTTACTAAGCTGGAAGCTAAAGAACAAGCTGGAACTGCCACTGAGGAACAATTTTCTTCTGCACAAACTAACCTGCTGCTCGCCACTGAAAAACTGGAACAGTACATAAAACAGAAAGCTGCTTTAAATCATTTCATCAATGGTGACAGGAACACTCAATTTTATCATGCCTATATTAAATATAGAAGAAAATGTAACAATATCCATTCCATTTACTCTGATGAGGGCAGAAAACTTCAGGATATCACAGATATTGCCCAAGATGCTGTTAAACATTTTGAAAATTTACTCAACCACTCTTCCATGCATAGAATGCCTATAGATGGGTCTCTTTTCCTAGATGATTTCCAGTATACCATAGATCTAGAGCATACTGATATTCCTTCAGATCAGGAAATCTGGAATGCTCTAAATTCAGTAGATAGCACCAAAGTTGTTGGGCCTGATGGCTACACCGTAGATTTTTATAAAAAAATGTGGAATCTGATTGGTGGGGATGTGGTAGCTGTTATTAAAAGTTATTTCCAAGTTCAACCTCTTCCTAGCTATTTCTGTGCATCCAACATTGTGCTAGTGCCAAAAAACACCACCCTGCAAAGATGGGATCATTATAGACCTATTTGCCTCACTTCTGTGGTAAGCAAGACTAGCATTAAAATACTTGTGGGGAGACTCCAACCTCATCTTGATGACTGATTAGCCTTAACCAGTCTGCATTTGTCAAAGGTAGATCTATTATTGATAATGTCCTTCTTTCTCATGAGATGATGTTGGATTTGGAAAAGGTTCATAGGGGGGTAATTTGATCTAAAAATTGGACATCCAAAAGTCTTATGACACATTGAATGGGGATTTCATTATTGAAGTTCTAACTGCTAGAGGGTTCAATCTCCCGTTCTGTAACCTCATCAGTAGGTGGCTGGATTCTTATGAGCATTCCATATTGATTAATGGTCAAGCCAGGGGCAACTTTAAAGCAACTAGAGGTCATAAGCGAGGAGATCCACCGTGCCCAACTACCTTCATCTTGGTAGTGGATTACTTCTCCAGAATGATTGATAATGCCATTCTGAATAAGAGCTATGCCAGGTACCACCATAGATCTAACATAGCTATCACTCATCTTATCTATGCAGAGGACATTATGCTCTTCTGAAGTGCACACAAAACTGTTGTGAAAAAGCTGAAACATTGCCTGAACTCCTTCCAAAATCAATCAGGTATGGTTTTTAACCCTGATAAATGTCAGCTGGTTTTCTCTAAGCAGACACCAGCACAGATTAAGCATTGGATCTTGGCACATACTGGCTTCACCTGCAGCACACCTCCCATTAAATTTTTTGGGGCCTACCTCATATTGGGAAGGGCTAAACAAATCCAATTTGATGATATTCTCACCAAGATCAACTCCCAACTTAATTTCTGGACAAGTTCTTTCCTCTCAAATGGAGGTAGAATCACACTTCCAAAGAGTATACTCACCACCTTCCCCTCCTACCTTCTACAAATGATAACAATGAAAAAAAGCACACAATTACAGATTGAAAGGGCTTTCAATAGATTTCTTTAGTCAGGTCAGAGATAACAAATGCATTGGACTTCATGACAAAAAGTAACTAAACCAGCTTTGGCTAGTGGTCTGGCCTTCAAAGGCATTCCTCACATTCAGTAGGATAACCTATGCATACGTTGGATCCATTTCAGAGCACAAACTTCCCTGTGGGCCAAATTTATGAAGGGCAAGTACTACAGGTCCATTCATCCTTCTTTTGCAGTCAAAAAACTGGGAGATTCCAAAATTTGGGTAAAGCTGCTTAGAGTTAGACAACCTGCTGAGGATCTTTTTATCTGGGAATTGGGGAAAGGGGAAATTAAATTCTGGATGGATAACTGGTGCCCAAAGGACTGGTTAATTCCTAGGGGGGACCCAGTTGATCACAGAACTAAGGTTGCTGATTTTTGGGATGTTCAAAATTGGTCACTCCCACATCTAAATGCTATCCTACAGGATCAATCTGCCCATCAGATCTCCACCATTAAATTCAACAGAGGTCAACCTGACAAAATCAATTGGCAAATCCATCAACTTCAGAGCATTACCGAAGCCATCTACAGGAAATTATATAATTGGCTTCCTAAACCTTGGGGGAATACTATATGGGGTAAGTTTCTCTCCCCATCTATGTCCTTCCTGTGCTAGAGAGCCTTCCATAACATAATCCCCACTGATGATATACTTAAAATGAAAGGACTAAGGGGGCCATCAAAATGTGTGTTGTGTCATCATCAGGAAGAGTCTATCCCTCATCTATTCTTCAGCTGTTGTTTCTCCCATACTGTCTGGGTGGAGTTAAATTCAAGTATGGAGAGAATTAATTTTCATTGGGAAGTGTTCCACATATGCTGGTTAGACTGGAAGAACCAAAGAATTCATACTGTCCATCTCATTGTTATCTGGTTCATCTGGATGGCTAGAAACCAATCCAAATTTTATGGTATCACTGCTACTGTTGCCAAAATAACTAGAAACTGTAAAGCCTACTTGAACAAGATCATTACACATAAAAAATTCCAAAAAATACTGATGGAAGCTTCTCCAACGACAGTTCTGGAGTGGGGGGAATTTTTAGAAATAACCTTAGCAAGTGTCTCCTGCTTTTCCACGCTCCTGTGAATGCCCAAGATGCTCTTGAAGCTGAATTAATTGCAGTGTTGTGGGCACTGCAATTAGCCAGGATTGCCGATTGGTGTAATATATGGATTGAAGTTGATTTTACTGTCCTACTGAACAATCTTGAAAATGACACACATACAAACTGGCCTCACAACTACTGGTTAAAGCAAATTAATCATATCAGACCCCGACGAAATTTTCTTCTACTTTTAGAGGGGAATAAATCTGCACATTGGCTGGCTTGTACTGGTGCTGCAACCCAGGAGGTTTTAGTCTCCAAATCCCCCCTCCAGATTTAAAGTTCCTATTTGCTGGGGATAGTCTGAGGCTTCCCCACCTCAAACAGGATTCCCTTGCTCAGAATTGATTCTCCTTGCTCCCATCGGCTACTGTTTTGGTCATCTGTTATTGTCCTTTTTTGTCTTGGGTGGAGTTTTATTCAGCTGTTTTTATGTCTGTACCTCAGGCCTTGAGTCCTGTTGTATGGCTTTGCTGTTTTGTCAGGGGCTTGGTTCTTTTTATGTTGTGAAACCACCTCCTAATCCTTGGTTGTAATATGTTTTGTAACATGTAAGGAGTTGTAGCTCTTTTATCCTAATATATATATATATATATATATATATATATATATATATATATATATATATATATATATATATATATATATATATTGTCAAAAGGAAAACATTCATTAATAAGATAAGATTAGTTACATCTAATGAAAGGGAGGTGAAGAGAGTCCCCCAAAAGTAACTGCCTTAAAGGCTTAGCAGGCAAAAATGAAAAGATTACATTGTGGTTGGAGGAAGAAGTCTTTTCTAACCAGTTGGCAGGTTGATTCCATTCTCTATGAATGTGAGACCATTTTATAGTAAGATGTAGAGACAAGAGTAAAATTTTCATATGTTTTGTAACATGTAAAAAGTCTGTAGCTCTTTTATCCTAATATATATATATATATATATATATATATATATATATATATATATATATATATATATTGGGGAAAGGAGCTGCAAAGGCTCCCTACATGTTAATAAAGATAGTTCTTACAAGATACATCTTGACCTTCCTCTCATAAAGATCCAAAAAATAACATACCCTCATGGCAACAAGCCAACAAGCTCTAGCCAACAAAACACCCCTATAAAGGGAATACACCAGCAGGACAAGAAAACCTAGGAGATAAAGAGAACCAGCCATGGTGCCATAAAACCAGTAAATCAACAGGTATGGGGGTTGGATCTAATATTGGAAATTGGTAACAGATCTCCATTCAGCAGATAATTTAGGGGAGTGGGGATGGAGGCTGAGATGTCACTGATGCCAGTAGCCAAGGCATTTCTTGCCAGCCAGTTTGCTGGTCTGTTACCTTCCCTGAATATGAACTGAAATTGGTGCATACATTGATCTTTAAGATTGTTGATTTTATTGAGACACAATTGAAGATGCCAAGGGAGGGCTTCTTCAGTATCCATAGAAGTGATGATAGTGGATGAGTCTACTTCCACTATAAGAGATTTCCAATGAAAGTATGATGTAAGTTTGAAAGCCCAGTACACAACTATGAATTCAGCCTCAAGAGCATCCTTAGCAGCCACTGGAATTTGGAAGAAAAGAATGCACCTTCCCATGGGATTTCTAAAAACCCCACCTACCCCAGCCCCCAAGGGGGTGTTTGGGGGGGGGGGGTTGCCAAGTTACTAAAGTTATAGCAGTGGGGGGTCTTTTCTCTGCTGTATTTAAGGGGCATATTTGAGGGAAGCCTTTCCATTTACTCAGCTTCCTGATAAAACTGATGCAATTGTGTGCCACTTTGATTGCACAAGGTTTGTGATCATCAAAAGCTGAGTGGTTTCTACATTTCCAAATGAACCAAGCAAGAATTAATGGAATTTGCCCCATCTTGGCCCTCTGCCAGTCATACCAACTATCCCAGAAATCAAGCCAGGACAGGGTTAGCAGATTTACCATGAAATACTTTATGCATAGAGTCCAAACTTGCTGAGAAAAGCTGCAATGGAAGAAGAGATGCCTAGCAGACTCCTCACTCTTTCTACACAGTCTGCAGATGGAGGGTCCCCTCAGGCCTTTAAGTTTAAGCAGGTCATCAGTTGGTACAATATGGTGGAGCATTTTTTCAGCTGAAGAACGACATTGATGGGGTGAGTTATTTATTCCAAATAAGTGAACCTCCAGGGAATACCTGCCAGTTAACAACTTTATCATAAATTGCTTTAGACAAACTTTAGTTTTTGTGAGCAGCCCATATGATTCTGTCTGGCTTGTGGGTGATTATAGAAATTGAAGTAATATGTTGAACTGAAGAAGTTTGGACCAATGAGTATAGTTTTATCAGAGACCAAGAACCATTATCCCAGCAATCAGTAACACTCAGATTAGGATCCTTCAGAACATTAGGAGCAAGAGATAGCCACTCCTCTAGACACCATCTGTCCAGCCAAAAGGACAGATTACCATGCCCCAGCTCCCAGGTGACCAAAAGAATCAGCTTTATCCCTGACTTTTAACATGGCAGTCCAGATTCTGGAATCCCCAATTTTCCTAGTAGAAAGAGAGGGATGTATAGCTTTGCGGTATTTACCTTTCATGAATTTTTCCCACAAGGAGTTACGTGCTTTGAATTTAATCCACAACTTGCATTGGTTCACTAAGGAAAGATGGTTCAAGCTTTTGAAGCCAAGACCACCAGCCCAAGTAGGTTTGGCCACCTTCTGCCAGGAAGACCAATGCATCTGCTTCCTTTTCCCTGCCCATAAGAACCTATTAAAAATTCTTTCCATCTGTACTTGGGTAGATTTAGTCATGGAGATCATCTGCAGAATATAAGATGGGAAGGTTGTGAGTATGCTTTTGAGAAGGGTAATTCTTCCCCCACTTGATAGGAAAGAATGAGACCAGCTTGCCAAATGAGATTGGATCTTTTGCAGGATGGATTCAAAGTGTGCTTGCTTAACTCTTCCTTAGAGAAGGGGGACCCCAAGATAATTCAGATTTCCAGTGAGAAAAGAGAAACCAGTGTACTCCCTTATCCAGTTTTTGAGGCTCATGGACAGCTTACAAGGGCAGATAATGTGGCATTTCTGCAAGTTAAGGCTCATACCAGAAGAAGATTGAAACAATTGGAGACATTTCATTAAATGTTTGACTGTATTCTTCTGAGCATTGGAAAAAATTATTAAATCATCTGCATACATAAGATGTGAGATATGCAAAGTTGATCTATGATTATATCTGTGGTGTTGTTGTGTGAAGGCTTGAGAGTTAAGCATTCTGGAAAGATAATCCATGGCCAATATAAAAAGAGTGGGGGACAAAGGATCACCTTGTTTGAGCCCCCTACTTGCTTTAAAATTTCCCCAAGAGCAGCCATTGAGAAGGATGGAATGGCTAGTGGACTGAAGCCATCTGCTAATGATATTGCAGAACTGCCTAGAAAAACCTTTAGCAGAAAGTACATCCATCAGGAACTTCCAATCAATAGTGTCATATGCTTTACTGATGTCTAATTTGTAAATGAGGTTACCCCCCTGCAAGTTTTATCTAAATCCAGCAGCAACTCCTGTGCCAGTAACACTTTGTCAGAAATAGACCTTCCCTGAACAAAAGCTGATTGGTTAGGGGAAATGATCTTATCTAAATGGGGCTGAAGTCTATTCACCAGGATTTTACTAATAATTTTGCTGATAACAGATGACAAGCAAATGGCCTATAATGATTCCAGTTCTTAGCTGATTCAGATTTGGGGATCAACACAATATTTGAGTGGTTGAAGTAGTTAGGTATATTCTGACACTGGAAGAAAGATTGAATAGAGCTGCTGACCTCCCTTTTAACCAGGTGCCAAGCCTTCTTGTAGAAATCTGCTGTGAAACCATCAGGTCCTGCAGTCTTATTGCTATCAATGGTGAAGAGAGCATTCCACATTTCTGTTTCATTGGGTATATCAGTTAAGCTGAGAGAGTTAACAAACTGCATTTCCCCATGAAGATAGAGCTCTCTAGATCATTTCTCACAGCTGTTGGTGGGTTCAGGAGAGTGCTGAAGTACTTAACAGCATCCATGGCAATAGCAATATTATCATTCAGAATGTTACCATTATCAGATTGGATGGTATGCACAGTGTTGCATTTCCTTCTGTATTTGATAAATGCATGAAAGAATTTGGTATTTTTGTCCCCTTCCTTAAAAATATTGACAGCTGCTTTTTTTTTTAAAACCTTTTCCTGCAGATGGATAGCTGTATGTCCTCCTGAGCCTGATAGATCTCACTTTCTACAGAAACATCAGTCTTAATATTCTCCTCCAGCAGGTTTACTTTGTATCGAGCTGCATCCACAGCCTTGAAAATATACCCCATTGTATTCCAATTCCATTTCTTTAAACCTTTAGCAACTTTTTGGTGGAGCATGCATAAGTTAAGCCAAGGATCAGAATGATGCACACCATTCCAATGATCAGCCACCACTTCCAGAAATGAGTCCTGAGTAGACCACATATTTAAATACCTGAATGGGGTTTCTTTGGGGAGTTTGGGGTGGGGCAGTAATGGTAATAAGTATGGCTCTATGATCAGACCCAGCAAATTGGATATGAGTGACAAAAGTGAAGAGGAAATGTTGTTGCCAGCAGTCATTTACCAAGAATCTATCCAATCTTTCCCAAATTCTTCCTCTTTTCCATGTATACTGAGGTCCCTTGTAACCCAGATCGTAGAGAGCAGCTTGTGAGATATTGTTACTAAAGGTACTCATTGTAGCTATGTTAGGAGGTCTCCCACCCAGTTTTTCAGAAGAATTCAGAATGCAGTTAAAATCTCCCCCTACCAGCCAGGGGAGGTGCAGATTAGATCCAATAGAGTGGAGCTTGTTCCATAACTCTTGTCTATCAGATTTGGAACACCCTGCATAAATAAAAGAAGCCTCACCAATATGGCCATTTATCTTAAAGGAAGTATGGATGAATTGCCTGTCATCCACAAGAATAGACCAAGTAACTTTAGATATGCATAATAACCAAATTTTGTTGCTGAGATTTGAAAAATGAGAGAAGCCATAGAAATTTTTAAGAATTTTATCAGGATGTTTGTGAACCATTGGTTCCAGTATAACAATACACCGAAATTTGTGCTTCCTGTTGAGGTTGATCAGCCTATTAAGAGATAGGGGGTGAGCAGCCCCTCTGATATTCCAGCAAATTAGATTAATCATTAGACTTTTTTGTGGGGGGATGTAGGGATGATTGAGATCTTCATCTAGTTCTAACTCTAGTGACTGGAGCAGCAGCTAGGAGGCTATCCATTTCTATAGGAGAAGGAATGGAGTTTGTCAATAAGAGAGCTTTATGATTTTTCTTCTTCTTCTTTGGGGAGATGACATGCCACTCACCATCCATCAGTTGCTCCTTAGAACCACCTGGCAGGGAGGAAGGAGGGGTGATAATGGAAATAGGGTCACATTCTTTCCTCATTCTACCTAAAGGGGAGGAGGGCTAAGGTGAAGGGAAAATTGGAGGTGATGAAGGTTCAGAAGAATTCACAATTGGATGATGTTGGGCAGAGCCTTCAATGGGAGAAGAGTGACTAAGTAGGGGGAGAAGGCCATTATGGGATGACCCAGGAAGCAGCTCTGGAGTAAGGGCCACAAGGGGAGAAGGGGCAAAGGATTGAAAGAGGCCAATGGAAGGAGAGTGGGGTGCCTGGTGGGAGGTTGGATTAACAATGTCATGGCCAAGAGTGGAAGGAAGTGGGGAATTATGGGTAATTTGGTCAGTAGAGGGGGAAGGAGAATGCAGCCCTGAAGGAGATGCCACCAAAGGTTGAGGGACACAGTTGGGGGCACTTAGAGAGGGGGGGCGGAATCCTGTGTGGCAGCAGGTACTGGGGGGGCAGGGGGAGGTAGGTTGTGAAGCATGGGATTTGGTGCAGGACCAAGAAAACCAGGGGAACTAGCAGCAATACTAGGTTTAGTGGTTCCAGCCCTCCTAGAATGGGGGTTCAATCTATAACACCTGTCCAGAGTAAGCCCAAACATCCTGCAGTGGCTACAGTAGTAAGGCTTCTACTCCATCACAACCTCCTGCCAGGCAGCCTCCTCATCAGAGCCCACCCAAATCCTTGAAACTTCAGGTAAGGTCACATCTCTTTCCACCAAGACCCTGGTAGCTGCAGGTCTGGCTCTATTGACAGTGGGGTTATCAGCCCTCATAGGAGTTCCCAAGGCTTTAGCTATAATAAAGAGAGCATTTTGGTTAAAGTACCTGATTGGTAAATTAGGAAACTTAAACCAGATTGGCACCACAGGTGGTTCCTTCCTTGGATTGAAATCTGGAGTCCACTTAAGCAGTCTCATTTCAGATCCAGCAATAATTACTGCTTTTTTGGCAAACAAACGTGCATAATCCTCCTCAGTGGACAATTGAATTAGTAAGTGTCTTCCATCACGAAGTCCCAACTGCCATTGTCCCATAAACTGGATGGAGTTAAAGTACTGTCTAACTAGCTCAATTTTGGGATGCCCCAAAGCAAATTTTCCTATGAGGGTAAGCTTTACTTCCTCATTAAGTTGTTTGAGTTCCTGGTTAGTAAAGAAGACAGCTGGTGCTCCATCTTTAGTACCAGTGGGATGAATGAAGGGACAAAAGACTTGACTAGCAGCAGCATCATGAAATTGTTCGGGGAAGAAGGTGTTATCAGGGTTGGTTTCAATGTGGTTCTTGTTACCCACAACACTAGCAAAAGTGGCCTTAGCCCATTGAACATTTGTCTCCAAATCTACTGGGGTAGCCATCACCCTACAGCTGAGAGAAAAACCCACCCAAACCAAAGACAAAAGCAAGCCAAGAACAAGCAATAGAACAATAAAAATTAAAACTGAGGAAGCCCGAGAAGGCTCTTCCACCTAAAGAAGTCCCAAATGGGTTGCTCAGAAGGGAACCACAAGTCTTATCAGCCACTTTCCATACCTTCGACCATACAACCATCAGAGAAGGCGTCGCCGACGAGCTCATGCTAGAAGCCCTAACAGAGCAAAATCAGCTGCCACCTCGAAGCTCCATATATATATATATATATATATATATATATACATATATATATATCATTGTTCTGCTGGTAGGGGCATTAAACAAGGTGATCCTTTGTCCCCTACAATTTTTATATTGATTACCTATCCAGACTCCTTAATTCAGCTCAGGGTAATGCTCACCATTTATGTTACAAGCATAGTTCTGCCCAGGTCATTAGCCACTTGGCTTATGCTGATGACATTATCCTATTTACCAATGGCAGCAAGCTTGCCATTAGAAAGACTATGCATTGCCAGGAACATTTCTCTCAAGTCTCTGGTCTGGAACTAAACAAACGAAATGCCAATTCCCGGCGGGGAAGAACTACAAACATCATAACTGGATTAAAGCTACAACAGGATTCAACTCTGCTGGATTACCTTTTAAGTACTTGGGGGTGCAATTGTTAAAATGTAGGAAGAAGCAAACTCAATATGATGAGGTGGTTAATAAGATTTCTTCCACCATTAACTGTTGGACTAACAGCTTTCTTTCAAATGGGGGCAGATTAACCTTATTAAAAAGCATCTTATCTACCTTCCCTTTATATACAATGCAAATGGTGAGAATGAAGAGAAGTACACAAATAATGCTGGAGTCCATGTTTAACAAATTTTTGTGGGAGGGACAGTATAAACAACCCCATTGGGCTGTGTGGAATAAGCTTTGCAAACCTACCATAGCTGGGGGACTGGGTTTTAAAAGTTTTCAACAAATGAATCAGCTTTTCTACTGTAAACAATGGTTTAAATTTAGACAACAGGATACAATATGGGCTCAGTTCCTTAAAGCTAAATATCGTAAAAGGGTGCATCCGGATCTAGTTCAACCCAAAATTGGTGACTCAAAGCATTGGAAAAGTCCGCTAAGATCGGAGAATCGCTAATAAACTATGCTTCGTCGGGAGGTTGGTGCTTGGACAAATCGGTTTACGGATGGATAACACCTTGCTCGATACCAACTATCATACTAAGATTTCGATTTACAGTCGCAGGACAATTGGAATGTTGAGGCACTAAAAGAGGTGGTTGATGAAGAGATTGTACAACAAATTTTGGCTATCCCCATTGACCCGGGCAAACCTGATAAACTTTTGATTAAGCACCCCCCTTCACAATCTGTGAATACTTTTCTTCATAACTTTTTCAACCTTTGGACTGTTAACAGTTGGGGCAATTTTATTTGGTCTCCAAAAATCTCTCCTTCCATGTCCTTCTTTAATTGGAGATTAGCCCACAGTTTTCTCCCATTAGATGATATTCTCAAACTAAAAGGGTTGAGAACAGCTTCAAGATGTTGGTTATGTAAATGCGAGGAAGAAACTTTGGACCATCTATTCATTAAATGTCCTTTTACCTTACGACTACGGGAGGATGTGTTACATCTATTAAATCTTCGCATCTAAGACATCATTGGGTCTCCATTGATACTTGCTTGGAATGATCTGGAAAGATCAGAAATGGGCTTGTGTTCCTCTTGTCATCAACTGGTTTGTTTGGGTGGCTAGAAATCAGGCCAAGTTTGAGGATAGACCTTGCCCCCCTAAAATTGCTGTGGCCAACTGCTTCAATTTTATCAGCAAATCTGCTGATAACTCTCCAACCCCTACTCAAAAAGTCTCCTTAGTGCATTGGGTTCTGCCTTCACGACCTTGGATTAAAATTAATGTGGATGGAAGCTTCACCTCTGTTGCTGCTGGAATTGGTGCTGTGTGCAGGAATCATGCTGGGAAATTACTTTGGTTCTTTCAATCTCCTCTATTCTCCTCCTCTCGCCCGGAAGCCGAGATGATTGCTCGTTCTCGAGCCATTAAAACGACTACGGCCTTAAATCATAATCGATTTGGATTGAATATGATTCTCAACAAGCTATAAAAATGT
Organism: Papilionanthe hookeriana x Papilionanthe teres; assembly: GCA_022702705.1. Classification (NCBI taxonomy): domain Eukaryota; kingdom Viridiplantae; phylum Streptophyta; class Magnoliopsida; order Asparagales; family Orchidaceae; genus Papilionanthe; species Papilionanthe hookeriana x Papilionanthe teres. The sequence continues at coordinate 11,992,663 of CM040432.1, read as the reverse complement.
TGTTGGGTGAAGCCACTCCCCCATGGAATATGGTTTATTTATACAGAAAAATTTTACTATTATCACAACATCTTAACATCAAATGGTCTCACATTCATAGGGAAGGGAATCAACCTGCCAATTGGTTAGCAAAGACTTACGCCTCCAATCATAATGTAATCTTTTCCTTTTTGCCTCGCTAAGCCTTTAAGGCAATTGCTTTTGGGGACTCTCTTCACCTCCCTTTCATTAGATGTACCTAATCTTTTCTCATTAATGAATGGTTTCCTTTTTGCTATATATATATATATATATATATATATATATATATATATATATATATATATATATATATATATATATATATATATATATATATATCATTGCAAAGTTATTGTGGACCATCCTCAATTGGTTCATTTACACTGTACAGTTAATGGAATTACTTTTGCTACTACTTTTGTATATGCTGGCTGCACTAAAACTGCAAGAAGAAAACTCTGGCAGGAAATCCATCTTCTAAGCTCAATGGAGAATCACAAATTTGGATTGTGGGTGGAGACTTTAACAATATTTCTTCCTGCTATAGAAAAATGCGGTGGCAGTACCACCTAATCTCAACAAACTCACCGAGTTTAATGATAACATCCAGAGAGCTAATCTTTTTGATTTGGGGTTTCAAGGGAACCTTTTTACTTGGAGGAGGGGTAAAATTTGGGAGAGATTAGATAGATTCCTGGCAAACAACTCTTGGCACCAAACTTTCCTACATACAACCATTTCCCACCTTAATTTTGCTGGGTCTGACCACAGACCATTACTTATTTCCATTACTACTCCACATAACCAGTTCCCCCCTTTCAGATTTCTGAATTTCTGGTCTTCCCACCCTCAATTCCAATCAATTATCTCTAAGCAGTGGACTGGTTGTCCCCATTCCAACCCTTTTATCAGACTTCAGAATCTTCAACTGAAATTGGCTGTTGTCCTCTCTCACTGGAGTAGGGAGACTATTGGTGACATCACTCAAAATATTGTACAGGCTAAGAAGGATCTCTCTTCTTTGGAAGTTGCTGCCCTCACTGATGAAACTAAGTACTGCCAGATGGTCTCTACTCAAGAACATTTACTTACTCTTATTGATTGGCAGGACCAATTCCTTAGACAAAAAGCTGCTACTTCTAAATTCAAAGATGGAGATAGGAACACTAAATTTTTTCATGCATGGATAAAATTCAAAAGGAAATGTAATGCTATTCATTCCATATTAAATAATCAAGGTCTTCTTCTGAATGAGGAAGCTGCTATTGCCAATGATGATGTCAAGTATTGTCAGGAACTTCTCACTTATAAGCCTGGCAGCAGATCACCTATTGATGAAAGCCAATTTAATAAAGAATATAATTACACTCAGTCTCTCCATTTAGCTGATATTCCCTCACAAGAGGAAATTTGGGTGGCAATTAACTCTATTGACAACTCTAAAACAGCAGGCCCAGATGGGTACAGTGCTGAGTTCTATAAAAAAACCTGGAACACTTGCAAAGTTGAGGTTACCACTGCTATTCAAAGCTTCTTTTCTGGAAGGGATATTCCCCAACATTTCCATGCATCTACTATTGTTCTTGTGCCTAAGACCAATGCCCCCAAGTGCTGGAACCACTATAGACCAATCAGCCTAACCACTGTTATCAGCAAGGTGATCAGTAAAATCATGGTAGGCAGATTGCAACCTCATCTTGCTCATATTATCAGCCCCAACCAATCAGCTTTTGTTAAAGGCAGATCTATTGCTGATAATGCCCTCCTTGCTCAAGAACTTTTGCTTGATTTGGACAGATCTTGTAGGGGTGGTAACTTGATTTACAAACTAGACATTAAAAAGGCATATGATACTATTGATTGGAACTTCATTCTTCGGGTGCTTAATGCTTTAGAGGTTTTTCTATCGCTTTTGTTTACTCATAAAGAGATGGCTTCAGAATAATAACCACTCAATCCTCATTAATGGTAAATGCTGGCGAGATTTCAGAGCTACTAGAGGGCTTAAACAAGGAGATCCACTCTCACCCACCATTTTTATCATTGTTATGACTATCTTTCTAGGCTGCTGGATACTCAAGTCTCTAACCACACTTATGCTCAATTTCACCATAGGTCAGATATTAACATCTCTCACCTTTTATATGCTGATGACTTAATGATTTTTTCCAGAGCTTCTAAAGCTGCTGTTAATAAGGTGATGAACTGCCTCAACAATTTTCAACAGATTTCTGGCCTTCATTTCAATAAAAACAAATGTGAATTGCTATTCCCCAACAATATCCATCCTAACATTATCCACTGGACTACTGAATTCACTGGTTTTGTCAAAACCACCCTTCCCATAAAGTACTTGGGGGTTCTTCTTATCAAAGGTAGAACTAAACAAACTCATTTTGAAGAGATCATTGGCAAGCTGAACACTCAGCTCTCAAGTTGGTCCAATTCCTTCCTCTCATCTGGTGGCAGAATTACTCTTCTGAATAGCATGTTAACCTCTTTCCCTTCTTATATTTTACAAATGGCTTGCTTGAAGAAAAGCTCCGGGGTTCGGATTGAGAGAATCTTTACTGATTTCTTTGGTCCGGTCAAAGAAAACAATTTCATTAGGCTAGTCGGCAAAGGGTAGCCTTGCTTAAAGTTGCTTTGGTGGTTTAGGTTTTAAAGGCTTGAAGCATCTACATCAAGTTAATTTTTGTAAGATATGGATCCATTTCAGGGAGCAAAATTCTCTTTGGGCTCAATTCATGAAAGGGAAATATTGTAGAAACACTCATCCCTTATCCTCTCAAATCAAAACAGGTATATCCAGAATCTGGAAACATATGCTAATTAACAAAGAAACTGCTTGAATCTCTCATATATCGGGAGTTAGGCAAGGGTGACATCCTGTTTTGGCATGATAATTGGTGTCAAAGGGAGATTTTGGTTTCCCTTCCCAATATTACCAAAGATTACTTCCCTATTTCCAGCTGTTGGGAGAACATGAATTGGTCAATTCCTAAACTGAAACTCTTCCTGGCTGACTCTGTTGTGGATCAGGTGGCTCAAATCCCTTTTGATAGGAATCAGCTGGATAAGCTCAGATGGTTAAATGGTAAAAGTAGCAGCATTACCAAACATATTTACTCTAGCATCAACTCTTGGAGTCAGGACAGCTGGGGCAATACTATATGGAACAAATATCTTACTTCCTCCATGTCCTTCCTCATTTGGAGAATCTTCCATGGGTTTGTCCCAACTGATGATATTCTAAAACTCAAAGGTTTGAGAGGTCCTTCCAAATGCCTACTCTGTGCTGTAAATTCTGAAACTCTGAATCATCTCTTTTTTAAATGCTCCTTCTCTCAAGAGGTTTGGTCGGGTCTGATTAGCAAATTGAACATTAACCAGCTACTGTTAGATTGGCAAGATTTTACTGCTTGCTGGAATTCCTGGCAGAAAGCTAAAGCTGGGGAGATCCCATGTATTGTGGCTTGGTTCATTTGGATGCACGGAAATGGGGTTAAGTATGATGGGGTGATTAATAAGGCTGATAAGGTAGTTACCCACTGCCTCTCTTTTATCTCAAAGTTAATTTCTGTTAAAAATTTTCCAAACATCCTTCAACCATCCTTGTCTGCCAATAGATCTATTCTTCACAAAGTCATTCAGATTTTTTGGAAAGCTCCCAACCCTCCTTTTATTAAAGTCAATATTGATGGAGCTTTCACTAATCAGATTGCTGGCATTGGTGGTATTTTCAGGGACCATACTTGGGAAAGGTTTGCTTTTCTTCCGAGGCTCTACTACTGACGGTGATCCATTGGAAGTCGAGTTGGCTTGCTTGTTTTTGGGCACTTCACATTGCTACACTCTTTCGGTGGTCATCAATCATTGTGGAGGGAGACTCTTCTACCTTATTACGAGTACTTTCAGAATGACCTTCCCCCTCCTTGGCACCATTCCACATGGGTTTATAAAATCGGATCTTTGTTGCCCTGACTCTATCGCGAGTTTAATTTTATTTTCGGGAAAGGTAACGAGACACTGCTAATTGGATTGCTAAAAGAGCCTTATCTTCCCAAGAGATAATGGTCTCTTCTTCTCTACCTTCCCAGCTACATCATCTCATCCAGGCTGACTCTTTCCAAGCTCCCAACTTCAGAATTTTGGAGTAATGTCCCAGCTATTGTTACTCTCCCAGCATCTGCTATAAGCTGTTTATAGTTATTGTTGGTGCCTTTACTGTTCTTTTTTTTTTTTTTTTTGGATGTTTTCTTTTTAGGTTTTCTTCTGGGCTGATTTTGGGAGAGGCCTTTTATTTTCTATTTTATTTTCACTTACTTAGTCTTTTTTTCTTATTTTGGTGTGGAGTTGTATTGGGTTGTTTCTTCCCAGTGGGATCTCTTTTTGTAACTTCACTCTTTTAAATCAACATGTAGGGAGCCAAGAGTAGCTCCTTTTCCCAATATATATATATATATATATATATATATATATATATATATATATATATATATATATATATATATATATATATATATATATATATATATATATGTATATGTATATATTGTCAAAAGGAAAATATTCATTAATAAGATAAGATTAGGTACATCTAATGAAAGGGAGGTGAAGAGAGTCCCCCAAAAGTAACTGCCTTAAAGGCTTAGCAGGCAAAATGGAAAAGATTACATTGTGGTTGGAGGAAGAAGTCTTTTCTAACCAGTTGGCAGGTTGATTCCATTCTCTATGAATGTGAGACCATTTTATAGTAAGATGTAGAGATAAGAGTAATATTTTCCTGTATAGATAAACAAGATTCCATGGGGGGAGTGGAGTAGCCCAACATCATCTTAATAACTTGTTGTGAATCAGATTCAATCCATATCTGTTTTAGATTTAAAGCTGTAGCTGTTTTTAAGGCCCAGAGAACAGCATTCATCTCAGCTTCCAGGGCTGAAGAGGAGATTAAAGGAGATTGAAAAAACCATAACAATTGCCCAACATGATTTCTGCACACAGCACCAATCCCAGTAGCAACAGAGGTGAAGCTTCCATCAACATTAATTTTAATCCAAGGTCGTGAAGGCGATGCACGAGTGCACTAAGGAGACTTTTTGTGTAGGAGTTGTAGAACTAGCAGTTGATTTTCTGATATAGTTGAAACAGTTGAACACAGCAGTTTTGAGGGGGGGCAAGGTTTATCCTCAAGCTTGGCCTGATTTCTAGCCACCCAGACAAACCAGTTGATAATTAGAGGGTCACAACCCCATATCTAATTTTTCCAATCATTCCAGCAAGTTTCAATGGTAACCTAATTACGTCTTTGGTGCCGGAGATTTAACAGTTGTAGAACATCCTCCCATAGCTGTAAAGTAAAAGGACATTAAAGAAATAGATGAATCAAAGTTTCTTCCTCGGATTTGCATGGCCAACATGCGGAAGGCTATTTTTAACCCTTTTAATTTGAGGATATCATCTAAGGGGTGAATGCGTGAGATAATCTCCAATTAAACAAGGACATGGAAGGAGAGATTTGGAAGACCAAATAAAAGTGCCCCAGTTGTTAACGAGCCGGTGATTGAATGAATTTATTCACGGATGAATTATATATATATATATATATATATATATATATTTTTGCGAGAAAAACAAAAGCTTCATTCAAACATTAAGGTTAAGTACATCTGATGAAAGGGAGTTTTAGAGAATCCCCCAAAAGTAAAAGCCTTAAAGGCTCAAAAGGTGTTACAGAAAAAACTATATTACTATTTGAAGCATCATTTTTAGCTAACCAGTTAGCAGGCTGGTTAGCCTCTCTATAAGTGTGAGTCAATTTGAGTTGAAGGAAGTCTGAACAAGTAGGGAAGGTTATGAGAAAATAAACCAAACTCCAAGGAGGAGTAGCAAAACCTTTCATATTATCAACCACCTGCTGAGAGTCAGATTCAATCCAAACATAAGAGTGTTTTAGAGCTTTGGCAGTTGTTAAGGCCCAGAAGACAGCACCAAGTTCAGATTCCAATGCAGAAGAGGATACAATAGGTGAATAAAAAATAGCACAAGAGTTGGCCCAAAATTTTCCTACAGACAGCACCAATACCAGTAGAGGAAGGGTTGAAACTCCCATCAATGTTGATTTTAATCCAAAGTTGGGGAGGTAGAGACCAATGCAGCAGTACAACTTTTCTTTTGGGTGTGGAAAGCAAAGCTGAATTTTTCCTAATATAGCTGCAGCAATTAACCACAGCAGACTGAGCCAAGTAGGTTTTACCCTCATATTTGGCATTGTTCCTGGCCATCCAAAGAAACCAACAAATAATTAAAGGAATGAAGAACTCCCTTAAAAACCTCCAATCCTCCCAGCAAGCTTCAAAATCAATCCAGTCATATCTGTGCTATGGTATCTGCAGCTGGTATAGCAACTCGGCCCAGACCTGTTTAGTGAAAGAGCAGTGGAGAAACACATGGGAGTAAGTTTCCTCCTGAGAATTACAAAGCCAACATCTAGAAGCAGTTTTAGGCCTTTAAGCTTCAGAATATCATCAAGAGGTAGAAACTTATGAAACAATCTCCACCAGAAAAAAGACATAGTTGGGGGACAGATTCTTGTGCCAGATCATTTCCCCCCAAATAGTATTAGGCCAACTTTTAAAAGTTTGATGGATGGCCTTATTTAAGGCAGGAGTGTTGGCATGTTTGAGCTGAAGTTTATCAGGTCTGTTGGTGTCAATGGGTATAGATAGAATCTTTTGCACAGTATCCTCATCTAAAATTTCACCCAGTAAATCAACATTCCACTTGTCCACCGATTCCGAAATCGATACGATGAGATGGGGGTTACAGTGAGAAGAATAAGGAATGGTTCCATCAGACAACCAATTACCTAGGAAGAAATTAACATTACCAGCACCAATTTCCCAATATAGACATTGATTAGCAGTATCCCATACCTTCAGTAACTTTTACCAATGCTTGGAGTCCCCCAATTTAGCTTTAACAGCATTAGCATGGGACTTCTTACAGTATTTCTCTTTGAGGAATCTTGCCCACATAGTGTCTTGCTTAATGAATTTAATCCACTGTTTACAATGAAATAAATGGCTCATCTGTTTGAAGCTTTTGAATCCTAGCCCTCCAGCTTTAGTTGGTTTACATACTTTATTCCAAACAGTCCAGTGAGGCTATTTATATTGGCCATCCCAAAGGAATTTGTTAAAGAGTGTTTCCAACATTTTCTGTGTGCTTCTTTTCATATTGACCATTTGCATGGTATAGAGAGGAAAAGTAGATAGAATGTTCTTCAGCAAAGTCAGCCTGCCTCCATTAGACAGGAATTTATTTGTCCAACAAGTGATAGAAGAGGATATCTTATTTACTACTTCATCATATTGAGATTGCCTCATTCGTCCTTTGATCAGTTGTACCCCCAGATATTTGAGAGGTAGATCAGCAGAGTGAACCCAGTCAGATCTTTTAACCAGCAACTGTGTTTGTAGTTCTTCCCTACCAAAAATTGACAGTTCTTCTCATTTAGTTTCAGACCAGCCACCTTTTACACATGTTCCAGGATATGTAATATTTTCCTAACAGCTTGCTTACTGCCATTTGTAAATAGAATTGCATCATCTGCATAGACCAAAGGGCTGATCATTTGGGAGGAGATGTGTTTATAGTGAAGATAAGGATATCTGTGGTGGGCAGCATTTAGAACTCTTGAAAAATAATTAAAAACCAAAATAAAGATTGTAGGAGACAAAGGATCTCCTTGCTTCAACCCTCTCCCAGCAGTGAAGAAACCATTACTCCTTCCATTCACTAGAATACTATACCAAGCACCAGAAAGCCACCTCTGAATAAGATTACAGAAGGAAGGGTGAAACCCTCTAGCCTTGAGAACTTTCTCAATAAAGTGCCAACTGATGGAGTCATATGCTTTTTTAAGATCCAATTTAAAGATGAGGTTGTGTCCTCTACAGCCCTTATCAAGATCAAGTAGTAGTTCCTGAGCCAACAAACAATTATCAGTGATATTTCTACCCTGCACAAAAGCTGATTGGTTAGAACTAATAACTTGATTAAGATGAGGTTGGAGCCTTCCAACAATGATCTTTCTAATAATTTTGGTAAAGGTGCTGGTAAGACTTATGGGTCTAAAGTTTGTCCAGTTTGATTTTTGAGTATCTTTGGGTATTAGAGTAATGCTGGTAGCTACAAAGTACTTAGGAATATCTGCACCAGAGAAAAAAAAATGAACAACATTAATCAAGTCAATGCCCACAATATCCCAAGCTTTTATATAAAAGGTAGAGGTGAAGCCATCCGGGCCGACGGTTTTGTTTCCATCAATACTTTTAGAGCATTAAAGATTTCAGCTTCATCGAGTAGCATGGTAAGATTTAGTTGCTTGTACATAATTAACATCTTCTCTAAACACCTCAGGTTTGAAAGAATAAGGAGAGGAAGGTTGAGCATCTACTTGTGAATGAAAGTATCTTACAGCACTTTGGGAGATTAAATGGGGGTCAGAGATCCAGCTGCCATCAGTATCTTTAATTCTAAGAATAGCATTAATCTGCCTTCTGTATTTAATCACAGCATGGAAGAACTTTGTGTTTCTATCTCCATATAAGTGTTTATTGATAACAGCTTTTTGTTTCAAAAAATAGTTCTTCCCTTTCTAGAGTATGTAACAAGTGGTTTTGTGCATTAATCAACTCCTGTGTATGGGCCCAACCTTGATCTTGTATTGCTTCCAGAGCTTAAATCTTGTCATCAGCCTCTTTCACCTGCTGAAAAACATTACCAAAACACTGTTTATTCCACAATCTTAATTGAAAGGCCACAGCTTTCTATAATTTCCAAAGTTTAGTCATATAGTTGGAGCAAAAACTGGATGGAGTAACCCACGCAGACTTGACAACTTCCAGAAAACTGGGATGCAATGTCCAAACATTAAAGAATCTGAAAGTGGAAGGACCAAAACTGGGACAAAAGGAGATTTGAATTAACAGTGGAGAGTGATAAGATGTTGTTCTATGGAGGTGTTGGACCTGTGTAATAGGAAATGTATTCAGCCATGAGTCATTAGCCAGCATTCTGGCTAACCTTTCCAATAGAGTACCTCTCTTCCAAGTGAAGGGTGAACCAAAAAATCCCAAGTCAAATAAACGTGCCCTTGTAATATTTTGGGAGAAAGTGAGCATAGACTGAAGATCAGGGGTTCTCCCACCCAACTTCTCACTGGGATCTCTGATGCAATTGAAATCGCCTCCCACCAACCAATGAGTATTAATGCCATTATTGATATTGATCAACTCAGACCATAAAGAAATTCTATCATTGATGGTACTTCCAGCATAAATAAAAGTGCAAAAACCAGTGAACTGATCCAAACTAAATTGAAAATGCAAGAATTGGTAATTATCAATAACAATTTTACAGTTCAATTCCTTCCTACTAAACACCCAAATTTTGTTATTAAAGTTAGAGTGGAACTGAACACCTGGAAATTTTTTTGTGAAATTCTGGATATTTTTCTTAACCATAGGTTCCAACACAGCAATTAACCACAACTTATGACTCCTATTAAGGTGTAAGAGTCTATTAAGGGTGCCAGGACTAGCCACACCCCTAACATTCCAACATAATAGATTAATCATGGTGAAGAGCTTTACCAGTCCTAGTAAGCCCAGGGGCTGCAGAGCTTTCCATACCAATAATGTTTGATGGAGATAAATTTTGTAATTCTAGAGTATCTCTTCTTCTTCTTCTTCTTCTGCTTTTCTGTTAAGACCATACCTCTTCCACATTATTTGCTATTCCTGCTAAAACAGATTGAGTAGAAACCTCATTAAGAGGTTCATGTGGAGTAATAAAGGTCACCAGCTTCAGAGCTGAAAGGTAATGCCTCCCGCACAGGGTGACCACTATTATGTATGCTATGGGGTAGTGTTAGCTCATCATCATCAGATGGATCTCTTATGTCAATTGCCTGGGAATGAAAGGGTTCAGATTGAAATGCTGGTTGGTTATGAGCCGTAACAGGAGTAGGAATTGGTACATGATGCTCAACAGCCACCTTGTTTTGAACAACTTCAGAAATATTTTGACCCTGTAAGGGTTCCAACTGGTCAGTCATAGGAAGAAGGATATTTGGTGCACCCCCAGAAGGACCTGGAGTCTGTATATGGGCTTGAGAGGATTTATGTGTGACTTGATCTGTAGTATTCTTACCTTTGACATTATAAGGCCTCAGTTCAAGATGGATTCTGAAACATTGGTCCATAGTATGTCCAAAGATGTGGCAGTGTTTACAATAAAGGGGTTGATACTCCATCACTATAGGCTGCCAGTACCCATTGTTAGCAGTACCCAGCCAGACTCCATCAAGGTAAGGTTGTGTGATGTCTCTTTCCACTAAGAACCTAGCCTTTGAGATTCTTGTTACATTGTAGAGGGTATATCTAACTTGAGGGGCCTTCCCGATGAATTTGCAATGTCATATATGATTCTATGATTGTTGAAAGGTAATTTGAGGTTAGGAAGGCTGAACCAAACAGGGACAATTGGTGGCTCCTTAGAAGGATCAAAATCCAAGGTCCATTTAAGCAGTTTCATTGGCTTGCCATCAATCATAATAACCTTCTTTGAGAATATCTGGGCATAGTCCTCCTCCAAAGGGAGCTGCAGCATGATGTGTCGACTATCAAACACTCCTATTTTCCAGCACCCCAAAAGTTTGAAGTCATCCACAGCCTTCCTTAGAATATCAAGTTTAGGGTGTCCAAACTGAAATTTGCCTACCAAAGAGAATCTGTATGGCTCAGAAAGTTTAGCCATTTCCTCCTCAGTGAAGATCAAAGCAAGTTTACCTGCTTTTTTGGTGCAGCGCCTGATAAACTCACAGTCGGCTTTGCCTTCAATAGCATCATGATAGAGCTGGGGAAAAACCAATTTGTCTCCCAAAGTGGTGCCGCCTTCCTTCCTTACAATGACTTCAGCAAAAGTGCCCCTTCCCACAAAGTTGGGGTCAGCCTTGGTAAGATCAGTAGCCATTACCCAATGTAACAGTAATCCACACCCAAATTCAAAAAAGGAAAACCCGAGAAGAAACAAAATACTTCCCAGGCCAAACGAAGAAGAGAAAAACAGAAGACGATGGAAGAAAAAACTCAGTCAGGCACCAAACCGTCCTCAGAAGATACAGCCGCCAGCAATTCCCTCACCCTCTCCATTGAAACCCTAACAGAGCTTTTCCAGCCGCCACCATCTTTTCCATATTATAAATATATATATCCAAAAAACATGCCTAACAGGCAAGTGATATATTAATTTCCATAATCGATACAACTGTCTTCTTACAAAAGGAAGGCCTAATCTATCCCCATGCATCAAAACGACGGGGGAGGGGAGGTGTAGTATCTACCAAAATTTCACCATTACAATATCCACGAGAGGCAAGCCAATGTGCGGGAGCATTACCTTCTCTAGGTATATAGGAAAATATTACATCTTTACTCTCAACCAAACCTTTCACTCTATTCGGCCATGTACGAATGTACCATGAGAGCCGATTTCGGTACCTGCAGGAAGCTTATGCATATGGAAGAGTCAGATTCCACAATCAGTAGCCTCACATCATAGATCTTGGCAATTTTAAGGGCCCAATAGATGGCAATCATTTCAGCTTCAAGATCATCACAAGCATCAATGGGAGAGTATCAGAACAATAGACATTGCCCCACCCCATTTCGAAAATACCACCAATCCCGGCTGTCGATTTTTAAAGCTTCCATCCGTGTTTACTTTGATCCGATTGGAAAGGGGAGGGGACCAACCAACCACCGGAGAGGATGAGGAAGAAATCCCGGAACCTACACGACAAATATCTACTGAATTTGTGGTATTTAGTGAGTTTACGAAAATATGTTAAACGAGTGAGCGGCAACGAGGGAAGCTGGGACGAACACCCCTCGAAACCTTACTTTATTTCGCCCATCCGGATAAACCGAGGCCACAACACGAGGAACCACCGGGAGATTCACCTTATGCCGGTCCCCCAGGCACATCAAAAGATCTAGCCAACTTAAATTCAAAGTTTTCACCAGATTACGCTAATGATTTGAGTCCGGACCTCTTGAGAGAAAGAGCACTCGAAGAATAAATGATCCCAGATTCTTCCTCCCGCATACATAATTGACAACAGGAAGGCCCTCTAAGTCCCTTTAATTAAGGATATCATCAGTCGGCAACAGCAAACGCCTAGCTCTCCAGCAAAAGAAAGACATGGATGATGACAGCAGCTTGTTCCACAGCTCAGGTCCCCACCTAATGTTATTCCAAGAATAGAATTTTTCAAAAATAAAGGACCCTAGCTTTTGTAGGTGTTGATGTTTAGTGATAAGCTTGTCTCTTTTCTCAGGATGAAAGGGAGTCAAGAGAACCTGCTGTAGTTGATCAGAGGTTAAGATGTTCCTCAGAATTCTGCAATTCCATTGGTTCTCAGACCAATAGGTATTAACATAGCATTTAGAAATAGAAAGTCCATCCACATTGTGAGGAAAAGAGAGTTTCTCCCCTCCCCACACCCAATTATCAAGCCAAAAATTAACATGGCCCTCTCCCAGCTCCGGATAAAGGTCCGTTCGGCCTTATCTTTGACCTTCAGCAATGCTTTCCATAGTCTAGAATCCCCAGGTTTGGGCACCACCGGAGAAGGATGATCCTTTCTACGGTACTTACCATGCATGTATTGTGACCAAATGGTGTCATTAGCTGCTGAATCTAATCCACGGTTTACATAAATTTATGAAGCTAAGGCTTGTTAAAGCTTTTAAACCCTGACCCCCCACTCTGTAGGGGTTTACATAGCTGTTTCCAGGAAAACCAATGGATCTGCCTATGTTGACCAGCCCACAGAAATTTATTAAACATTCTTCCAATGCTTGTTTGTGTGCTCTTTTTTCATGATAAACATCTGTAGAGCATAGGATGGGAGGGCAGTTAATATACTCTTCAATAATGTTAGCCTCCCCCCATTTGATAGAAAGGAATTAGACCACCCAGAAATTTGAGCTTTCATTTTTTCAGTAATTTCTTGAAATTGAGTTTGTTTAGATCTTCCCTTAATCAAATGGACTCCCAGGTAACAGATAGGCAAATTAGCAGACTGAAAACCTGTTTAATCAGCAATCCAGGTTCTCATCATAAGGCTAACATTAGAGTCAGGGGTAGAAATGGCATTTACGAAGATTAAGCTCCAAACCAGAAACCTCCTTGAAGTGTGCTATTGTTTTAATTACAGTTTTAATAGCAGCCTTAGAAGCTTTAGAAAAGATAATAATATCATCTGCATAACATAAATGGCTGACAATAAAATTGGACCTGTGATGGTAGGCTAAGCTGGGTGTTTGGGTAAAAACAAAATCTAATATTCTGGATAAGTAATCAAATGCAAGGATAAAAATGGTAGGAGAGAGAGGGTCTCCTTGCCTGATACCTCTAGATGCACTAAAGAATCCATGGCTTCTACCATTCACCATAACAGAATGAGCATTATTACTTAGCCACCTATGGATGAGCTGAACAAAACTTGGCTGAAAACCCCTAGCACATAGTGTTTGGGTGATGAACCCCCAAATGATGGTATCATATGCTTTCCTTATGTTAAGTTTAAAGATAATATTGTTGCCTCTACATTTCTTATCTAAATCCAACACCATCTCTTGGGCCGGCAAGATATTATACGAGATTGATCCGCCTTTCACAAATGCGGCATGAGTCGGAGCTAATGAGGATATTCAAATGTGGCTGCAATCTTGTCATAATGATTTTACTGATAATTTTGGACATTACAGATGTAAGGCTAATAGGTCTGTAGTCTCCCCAAGATTTTCTCAACTTATTTTTGGGGATTAACACAATAGTAGAGGCAGAAAAATACTTTGGAATATCAATACCCTGGAAGAAATCTTGAACAGCTTGAATTACCTCCTTCCCAACTACTGTCCATCCAGCTTTATAAAAATTGGAAGAGAAGCCATCAGGTCCTGCAGCTTTAGCACCATCAATGGAGTCTAATGCATTTTTGATTTCATCTTCTCCAGGGATGTCAACTAAATTAAGATTTTGTACAAAAAGGAACTGGTCCTATAGTAAATTATCATAAATGGGGGTAGAACATTGTCGGCATATTTTAGGGTTAAGTGTTGTATTTTGAAAAGAGGTCGCCTACAGAAATTGTCGGCGAATTCTTAACTTAATTTAAATAAATAATTTGAAAAGTAGTATTTGATTTTGAAAATAATTTTTAAATTTGAAGATTTTAAGATATTCAATCAAACTGATCTCATATCCCGAATAGTTTACATAAACGAGCACCACACCACAAACCGTGTATCTATCCCGAAGAATGGACACACTGCTTGATAATGGGGCTTGATTAGATAAACTAGTAAGGTTTGTGACATCCGTTTGGTCTGCGAACCAATTTTATAAGCCGACAAATTCCCCTGCTTAATATAAATGAATTAAGTAGGGTTTATATTACTCAGGTTCTTAAAATTCCCTATAAGGGCAAGCCCCTATAGTTAATTACATCTTAAGTGACGGTAATCACCTAAGAAAACTCTCTATAATAATCAGTAGTTCTGCTCAAGAATTTCAAAGTTTAAGGTTTTCAAAGGATTGAATTTTGGAAATTTCAATAGGGAATGGATCAAATTTGGAACAGTTATTTTCAGGAGTCCAATAGAAGAAAAGTAGGAGAAGCTGAGGATCCAAGAGGAATCTTGGCAACTTCCCAAACTATCCTATTGTTTGGCTTCAATTTAAGAGTTTATTTAATGTTGTAATACTGCCAATTTTAATTAATTAGGACTTATATTAGTATGACATAATCATACAAATAGCCTCGAAGATGTGAGGGTTTATGTCGTACCAAACAACTACCTCGGAATCCTAAAACCAACTAGGGCTTAATTTGCATAACATGATTATGCAAATGCCTAACGAAAAGTTGAGGATTTATGTTGCACTGAGGCAAACTACCTCGAAATCCTATGGCTTGGTTTTTAATTCTAAGAATGGTTTTTGTGATGTAGATTTCGGTTTCTTGCGACGACGATGCTGTCTTTGCCCACCATGCTTCGAGCTCCTTATTGTTGCGGAGGTTTAGTTTTAGAAATCATAAATCGGGAGATGAGAGAAGTGTTCGGTTTTAGAGAAAGTCTTAATTTCCAAGTGTTTTTTTATGTTTTAATTAAAACAAATCTTAAAGTTGATTATAACAACACCGGTTAAGATCCCACGGTTCCATCCTTCGGCATCGTTATTTTTATCGGATTCACTTAGTCCAGATGAATTTGCTAAACTCAATTGAATGAGTTCCACACTTTCATTTAGACCGTGGGAAATCCCGTTAGCAACACGTAGGTTACATCATCCGAGGCATTCCCGATCATCCAACAATACGTTTTAATTTAGTTGTAGTTGTAGTTTTGTTGTTCTGTTTGTGATTAAATTTTGAGTTGTTATATTTTTTGAAATGTTGTGGCGGTGAATTTTATCTTGTAATGACTTTTAATTTAGTTTTGGTTTCAGTTTTAGGGACTATCCTAAAGGTGTGGGTTTTCATGCAACAGTTGTTTATCATGCAAGAAAAGTAAGTGCGACGCGATTAAATAAATTGCAATAAGGTAAATTGCAATAAAATAAAAGCGTACCTGGAGGGTCTTTCCGTCATCCCAAGCTGCACTTAAAGCGCAATTAGAATATTTAAGCATTTAAAACAGATTCCTAGAGTAAAGGCTAAGGGAAGGGTTATGGTTTTCTACCAAGTTCCTAATCCTATAGCTAGTCATCTCCTATGACGTCTAGGTTCTTGTATTTTGGTTTGAGGACGATTTTCTTCATCAAAGAATAATTAAGTTCAATTGTTCTTATAAACATCCTATCATATCGAGGAAGTGCTTAAGACAAATCTTAAACATCTTTTCAATATTTCTAGGATTATTTTAAGACCAAGAGAATTTAATTATACAAATGAATTAATCGTCCGGGAGTTCAAGTTTGAATATCCCATAAGTGAAGTAACACTTCACTTAATACTCCATTCAGGAGTTATGACAACAAAAGCTTTCGAGGGCAAATTGATGTTCAAGTGATTTATGATTTAACTTAATTTCAATTAATGGGCTTAAGCTTGGAATAGTGTTCAAGTTGTTTTATTTTTGAATTTTTTTATGTCTTAGGTGATGTTATTTTTAATTCAATTTAACTTTAATTTAATTTAATTTGGTTTAGTTTTAATTTTAATTTAATTTAATTTGATTTTAATTTTAACTTGATTCTATTATTTAATTTAATTTAATTCAATTTAATTTGATATGATTTAATTTAATTTAATTTAATTTAATTTAGTTTAATTTAATTTAATTTAATTTAATTTAATTTAATTTAATTTAATTTAATTTAATTTAATTTAATTTAATTTGATTTAATTTAATATATTTTAATTTAATTTAATTTAATTTAATTTAATTTAATTTGTTTTAATTTAAATTTTAATTTAATTTTAATTTTTAATTTTAATTTAATATTTTATTTTAAAAGGGTTTAATTTAAATAATTTAATTTTAATTCAATTTAATGATTAAGTCTTTTAGCATTTTAAATCTTAAATTTGAATTATCATTTTAATTAGGAATTAAATATTATTGAGATGATTAATTTAGGGATTCTTAGATTAAAGAACAAATTTCTTCCTAATAATATCCCTATTTTAATAATCCCAATTTTATTTTTCCTCCAAATTTAATCAATTATTTAGTTAAAGTTCACTTCAATTATTTTTAAATTGTTTAATAAGTTTCTACCCTTTAATTATTTAAATTTCAATCATCCAAGTCAGATTAGAAACAAATATTTTACTCTTTAATTTTATTAAACCTAAAGTTTTAATTAAGGGTTAAAATTTTAATTACCATTTTGCCCTTCAAGCTTAATAATTTCATAACTCACTAAATTGAGCTTAAATGAACTTGAAATTTTTATGTGACTTCACTCATATGTCAATAAAGACATGAGAGGAGAAAATGTGATTTTTCTGTATTTAATTTATTTATGTAATTATTTTTGGTGGAAAATAGGGATTTCCAAGGAAAATTCAATAACATGACCAAGAAAAAGTTTCTGTCCTTAAGAAAATTATGGGACATTTCTAATGATCAGAAGACCACTTGGACCAATTTTGGTGATTTTTTGAATTATATTATTTTTATTATAATTATTTTGAATTTTGGAACATTAATTAATTTAAAAATAAAATATAGTTTGAAAAATGAATTTTATATTTTTCAGAAATCTCTCTGATATCAAGGAAATCAGAGAATCAATTTTGTAATTTTTTGATTTTTCTTTGATTTATTAGAATTATTTTAATGGAAATGCTAGAAAATACATTTTTTTTTTATTTTAAAATTACCCTAGGGCTTTAAAATTTAATAACTCATCATAGGGACTTAAGAAAAATATGGGGTTTGTTCCTAAGTGATTAAAATTTAAAATGTGACATTTTGGTGAATTTTATTATTTTTGTGATTTTTATTATTTTTTAATTATTAAAATACTAAAATAATACAAAAAATCAACTTTTTTAGAAAATTGAAATTTTAATTTTCTTAAATTCTCCTAATATCAGAGAGGTTTCAAAACCAATTTGGTGAATTTTTGAAAAGTATTATGAAAGTTATGAATTTTTAAAGTTTAAATTGGCTAAATGGCTTAATCGACCCATTTAGTAGGGCTAACCAAATCAATTGACTTCAAATTTTTATGGTGGGTTCCTCACGATCCTAAAGGTCAGTGGAGAATTGATTTCAGGTCAATTTGATGCATGATTATCTCTAATTAATTAAAGACCTATTTTGGGTGTTTAAGCCAATTAGGGTTATTCCAAGTGAAGTAATTCAAAACCTATTTTTCCTAGGGTCTTCTGATCATAAGAAACATCACCAAATTTTCCTAGAATTTATTTCACAACATGCTAATTATTGGATTTAAAATACTCAAAACAGTAACATGAATATGAAAAATCAATAACTTCTCATAGGGATGGCCTCTGACTTTAGAAAATTCAGGGAATGTTCCCAAATTCAGAGGCTTCAAAAGCCCTATGGCCTCATGCCATGGTGAATTTCCTATATGCATGGAGAATTAAAATAATGCAGAGGGTAAATAAATCATTAAAAGTAAAATAATTGATGAAATTAAATGATTTCTTTTCCACATTATTCTCCTCTGTTCACTGAGCAAGAGGGTATTTTTATTTTATTTTTCTGATTTTTCTACACAAAGTTATGCATTTTTGAAGTTTAGGGAATTAAATAAATAAGAAAATACCCTAATTTTCTATTTAAAATGGCGGCGCTGACTCATCCTAGGCAGCTCCGAAGCGCTGCGTGGCGCTTTCTGATTCGACGCCGCCATCCGACTCAGCGCCCAGGGGCCCGCTGTATCGTTTCGTCTCCTCATCCGGCGCGATCCTGGCCGTCCGTCCGCGCGTGTATTAAATGAACGGCATCCGTTCATCGTCCCCAAGCCTCCTAACCCGAGAACCTTCCACACTAAATCCCTAATATCTCACTCAATACTTAACGGATTTTCGAGTTCTTGTGCTCTATGGATTCGTCTTGAAGAGACGAACACATCTATGCGGTGATCATGCATTGAAATTAAGGCATTTGAAATGGAGAATCTCCAGGAGCTCGGGATAAAGAGTTAGCTCATACCTTTGCTCAGAGAAGTGTGGCTTCAATCTGAGGGTTGTGTCACCTTCGATTGGATCCCAGCAAGCTCCAGATGAAGTCTCTTGGTCTGGTGAATTGCCTAGGTATGATTTCGACCAAGCCCGATCACAAAGCTTGGAGTCTGGAACGGATGGGTGGCACTGGAGAGGGGGCTTTTCGTTGGTGGACTTCTTCCCTTGGTCTGGTGAAGGTGTAGGACCAATCAATTTAAGGATTGATCCACTGTGGAGAAGTGTCCTGGTTTTGGGTGGAATTTTGGCTGAGAAATTGGGCTCTGTTGGTGGGGATTAGGGCAAATTGGCACTGGGGATCAACTGCTCTAAGTATGGAGAGTGATCTAGAGCAATTTTGGCAGAGTTTCAGTAAGGTCTGGTTCAGCACCTCTCATGGCCGAGAGGGGGTGGTGTTTAAATAGGAGAGGGTGGAGGGCCTCCCAGGGGGAGTTAGGGCTTGGGATCGAGCTGCTCGGGTCGAGGCGGAACGGCCATGGTGGCCATTGGGCATGGGGCGACTCGGCAAGGTGGAATTCCAAAGTTTGGCTCCTCCTAAGGTCTCGGCCACGGTGTTTTCCGGTGACCCGGGCGGGCTGGCCGGCGAGCATGGGTCACCCTCGGAGTCCGAGTGGGTCGGGCTGGAGATTTGTGCGATCAATTGGCCACGGACATGTGTAAAGGATTTGAATCAAAGTGGAATGGGAAAGGGCTAGTTTTGGGTCTAAATGGGTTAACCCTTGGTTTTGGGTTAGGTTCACCCCCAAGAGCCAATTTGGGTTGAAGGGAAAGTCACTTGGATCATCTTGATTAGTGGGGTCAAGTCACAATCCAAGTACAATTAAGCTTAAGCAAGAGTTAGGGGAGACATGGGAGTGGTTAATCACTCTTAAGAGAATCATTAAAGGGTCCCCTCTTCTTGCCATTTTGGGTATGGTGAAGTGTCCAAGGCCTTCATGGCTCACATGTGGCTCATGCATGACTTCATGGCTCACCTTTGGCTTGGAAAAAGCTAAGTCAACTTTCATGAAAGAGGTTTTTATGAATTTTGGTAATTTAGGAGTGATTTGATGGAATTTGGCACATGGCTTTATTTGGAACCATTTGATGATTGATTTGAACTTAGGGATGATTTTAATTAAGGGTATGATGAGAAGAATTTGTCATATGGGCTTTGGCATGAAGTTTGGGCTTTTAGGAAGGTTTAAGAAAGTGGGCTTTTGGTTTGAAAATAAATTTATGGATGGGAATTTTGTGAAGGATTGGGCCAAACAAATGTTTGGTTTAGCTCATGGGTGTGTCATGAGTGATTTGAAGCAAGTTGGGAGTGATTTGGGTTTGAATTGGGTTGAATTTGGGCTTCCTTGGTGAATGGGCCAATATAGGTCAAATTGGGCTAACTTGGGCCAATGTTGGTCTAGGGTTGAAATTGATGTAATATAAATGTTGGGAAATGTTTATGGGAGTGTTTCAAAGAGGTTTTGGCTTTGGTTGGGTTTTGATTTTGGGGTTTGGGCTTATTTGGGTTAGGTTTGGGTTTAGGTCAAAATTGGGCCTTTTAGCTTTGGGTTGAATTTGAGTGGGGTTTGGGTCCAAATTTTGGTCAAATCATGTTAGTGTTTTGTTTGTGGGAATGTTAAGGAAGGTTTAGAAAAGATTTGGGGTTAATTGGAGTTGAATTGGGTTAGTTTGGGTTAGGTTTGGGTCATGGGTCCAAATTGGGCTTTAAGGCCAAAAGTGAAATTGGATCCAAATGCCAATCAAATTGTGCTTGGATTTGGTCTAGATTGGTGTTGGGGATGTTGAATTGAAGTCTAGAATTGAATTGGACCAGAATTTGAGTCAATTGGGTAGGTTTGGTTTGACATTGGGTTCACTTTGGGTTAAAATGGGTCAAATTGGGGTTTTTGATAAAAGTGGGGTAAAATGACAAAATTGGCCCATGGTGTAGTTGAACAAAATGAAATTGGGAATATTTGGGATTTTCTGAAATTTTCTGGGAATTTTCTGAATTTTTGGATTTTTTTGGCTAAGAGGGGCATTTTGGGTATTTGGAGGGTATTGAGAGGTATTTTTGGAATTTTTGGAACTTTTGACTATGAATGATCAATTTGAGTAATGTGGGAATGTTTGGGATTGTTTTTTTTGAGGAATTTTGGGTGATTTGGAAAATTTGAAAATTTTGGGTAATTTCAAGGGTTTTGGGTAGGCTAGGCGGGTGTAGGGTCCCGGGGGTCAAAAATTGAAAATTTGGAAAATTGAAGATTGGGTGAATGTAAGTGGAATGAAATCATTTTGGTTGAGCCATGAAGCCATATCAAGCCCACATGAGTCATGAAGGGACTCATTTGAGGCACCCATTATGTTGTTCCTAACCCTGCAAGCCGAGGGCTTAGGGGTTAAGGACCATCCATGTGAATCACCTTCATGAGTCGGGAGGTCAAGTTAGGTATGGGTGTGTTTTTAGGAGGTGTGTGAAAGTGTAGTGTATAGGTGTAGTGTGTGTGTAAGTCAGCCCTTCACCGGACCAGAGCCACCTGAGGCGGTCCTAAGGCCAAAGAGTCCTATAGGAACTCATCCTTTAAACTTCCACATTTGATTTCAACCCTCTAGGTGATTAGGGGTCTAAAATCAAGTTTGTGGAGTTTGCACGGAGTTAAGAAGTGGTTTGAATTTCTAAGTGGTGGGTCCCAATTCAAATCCTCTAGGATAGTCAAAGGAAAAGCCTAAGGCTAGATCCTAAGTACTAAAGAGAAGAAGAGAAGACCTCATCAAAAATGAGGTCAACAAATGGACCCCCAATAAGTGTGGTGTGCTAACCAAGCACACCGCGCGTATTGGTGTTGACCGAAGCGATCAACGAAACCAATACAAAAGTCCAAGTGACAAACTTAGGACAGAGTAGAAGAATTTCCGCTGGGGAGTGTCAAGTATATCTCTGGGACTGGAGATTCTTGAACTCTTGCTGGGGAAAGGAAAAGGAGGTGAACCCCAAATCACATGATCTGGGGGAATTTAGATTTAGATTTCATGTTGTTTTGGTTTAAGTTTGATGTGTGAGCTTAGATTTCAATTTGGAGTTTTAATTTAGATTGAAGTTTTGTCAAAATTAATTTGAAGGGATTTGAACTTGAAATGAAAATTGGAATTTTATGGTTTTAGATGTAACATCTTCAACCTCAAAAGAAAATTGGATTGATTGGATCGAATCATTACAATGAGGAGAGATCTCAGAGCAATGCGGTATTGGGTGTAAAATCCTTAACCTCAAGAGTTTGATTTGGTGTGCTTCATTGCAATAGGAAGAGAATCTAAAGCAATGCGGTATTGGATGTAAAATCCTCAACCCCAAAAATTTGATTTTGATGTATTTCATTGCGATAGGGAAAGAATCCTAAAGCAATGCAGTCTCGGATGTAAAATCCTCAACCCCAAAAGTTTGATTTTGATGTATTTCATTGCAATAGGGAAAGAATCCTAAGCGATGCGGTCTCGGATGTAAAATCCTCAACCCCAAAAGTTTGATTTTGATGTATTTCATTGCAATAGGGAAATAATCTTAAAGCAATGCGATCTCGGATGTAGAATCCTCAACCCCAAAAATTTGATTTTGATGTATTTCATTGCAATAGGGAAAGAATCCTAAAGCAATGCAGTCTCGGATGTAAAATCCTCAACCCCAAAAGTTTGAATTTGATGTATTTCATTGCAATAGGGAAAGAATCCTAAAGCAATGCAGTCTCGGATGTAGAATCCTCAACCCCAAAAATTTGATTTTGATGTATTTCATTGCAATAGGGAAAGAATCCTAAAGCAATGCAGTCTCGGATGTAAAATCCTCAACCCCAAAAGTTTGAATTTGATGTATTTCATTGCAATAGGGAAAGAATCCTAAAGCAATGCAATCTCGGATGTAGAATCCTCAACCCCAAAAATTTGATTTTGATGTATTTCATTGCAATAGGGAAAGAATCCTAAAGCAATGCAGTCTCGAATGTAAAATCCTCAACCCCAAAAGTTTGAATTTGATGTATTTCATTGCAATAGGGAAAGAATCCTAAAGCAATGCGGTCTCGGATGTAAAATCCTCGACCCCAAGAGTTTGATTTTGATGTATTTCATTGCGATAGGGAAAGAATCCTAAAGCAATGCAGTCTCGGATGTAAAATCCTCAACCCCAAGAAATTGATTTTGAATGGTAATTGATATTGCAAAGATTTGTAGTGTTGATTTGAAAAGTGTGGAATTTTGGTGTTTCGAGAATTTCATGAACGTTGTAAAAGACTTTCATGGAAGGAAGAGAGTAGAACGGATTGGATTTCAGATTTTGAAGGTTGAGTTTGAATTTTTGATTTAAAATTTGTGTTCATTTTATTTATTCTTTAACGATTTATCGTTCATTTAATGTTCATGTGAATTTGGCGTTCATCATTTTTTTTTTTAGATTTTTAAGGAAAGTTTTCTTTTATTCTTTTTTTTCTTCTTTTTTTTCTTTTTTTTTTGTTTCTTTTCTGTTCTTTGTTCGAAGTTCATTTAACTTTAATGGCGTTTCTCAGTCAACTTGCACAAAAGAGGTGAAGGCCAAAAATGTGACATGGTCACTTTCATTCCAATCATGCTGAAGATACATCATACAACTCGATCTGGAATACATCTCATACAATCTATATAGACTCAAAACGGACTATGTATGATCTTTTTCGATCTATCCAAAAAGGTATCTATTAAAAATCCATGTCTGAATAGTGAGGTACATGGTCAATAACATCACCTTCCAAGCCATCCTTGGCAAGGATGCCGTATGGATGTACGTTGGAGGTGTGATATTTTCCATGTAACTCACAGCTCGTAAGGCCGGAGGCTCTCTAGCTCCGGTGTACGTCTGGAAGTGGTAAGGTGCTTTCCGTCATCCATTCTTCGAAAGTAGCCGAGATCCGCTTCATTGGTACTCCCGGTATGCAATGTTTAGCGACATCCGCTCCGTTGCCCTTCGGTATCATGATGGAACCTACCGGTAATGGTATCTTTACGGCCCTCGGAACTCACACGGGCCCGCTATCCGGAGGTCGGATCCGAACATGATATTACACTCGTTCGGAAAAGAAAGCGTGCGAAGGTCCGACAAAATCGTGGTGATGCTATGTGCGGGGGTATGCAGTCACCCTTCTTATAAATGTTAATGATGCAACTGTTGGGTATGCAATCTGCTGGCAGTACCCTCCATGTTATCATTCTTTTTACCATCCTTTTGATGACTAATGGCATTGGATCCACCTGGCCATGACGGAGTATTCCCGGTGAGTTTCCTTTCCTGTCCTCTGCGAAGTTGTAGCAGCATCCACACTGTATGGTAATTCTTCCTTTCCCTGGCATCCATCTCCGGGTTTCTGAGTAAGTGTTTTCTCTTAGGCGACCCGCTCGGCCCATTCTTTTTAAATCCCGGATGCAGTCTACGATTTGTTGTTGTTCGTGCTCTGAGAACACGTCTGTATGTAGCTCGAGGCCTTCCGGTATATTGATCCTCCCGCTCTCGATTCTTTCGAAGTATTCAAAAGTTTTCTTCTCGACATTCTGCATCCTTTCTAGCTCATATTCTGGAATAATTTGCAAATGGCGAGGCCTGGTGACGTATTGTGGGATATATGGTTCAATTCCTTCACGTTCTCCTGCATACCTCGGCTCCTCGGGGATGGTGTCCGTCGGGACATCCTCCGGGGTTGCTTCTGCAACAAGGTTATGCATTACCGGTGGCTTTGTCTGGTGGCGTTTTAGCCTTCTTTCCTTTGTTCTTCTTAAGATTTCCCTGGTCTCTTCTGTTATCCTCGGAGCTGACCTCCTTTCTTCAGGTCCATGGTGAACTGGTGTCCTTGAAGTGTATGTACTGGCAGTAGCACCTGCCTCCTCGCGCTGATCCGCTGCTAGTTTGGTTAACATCTTGCGGATACGGCGATTTTTGTTTCTTCGTTGAGTTGCTGTGAGAGTAGCTCTTCGTACTTCCTGAATCTCTGTGGGCACGGCGCTGACAAGCCTGCCATCTGCTGTAGCGACTACAGATTTGATTCTCTTGTCTTCTTCAGTGTTTGTTTTCCTTTTCTTGCTGCTGGATTGGTGGCTTGGGCCACCCACTTTCATTACCGTCGGTCGGGCGGTTCCTCTCGGTCAGCGGGACCTAGTCACTTTCCTCATATTGCGAGCCCGTCGGTGCGAAGTACGAGTCAATCTCTATTATCACTCCATCTTTCACCCTCTTTTCATCGAGTGCAAGGCTTACGCCATTTCTAAAGTTCAGGACCAACCGCCCGTTCGACATTTCCCTGCGAAAAGACAAGGAAAATGATCAGGGGCTGTACTAAGAACAAGAACATTAAGAAAATGTTTATTAAAGACAGTTTTTTTTATTATTCCTTTTATATTTTTAAATTCAACAGGAATGAAGTACGATAAGATTAGGAAAGAGATTTTGATTTGGAAATAAAAACAAGGAAAACTTTGTTATCATGATTTTATTTATTTTAGCACATTTTTTATTATTTTTGGGTTCGGACCCAGTCTTAAGTAACTACTTCGCCCGTGCTTCTAGGGATGAAGAATTCATTCCTTCGAAACATCAGGTAGCGTAATACTTTTTCAAGTATCGTCCGTTGAACGGAAGAATATGTCGTTCCCCTTGGCAGTTCACTAGCTGTTAGGAGCCTCCTGAGTAGACTTCCTCAACAACAAGCGGTCCTTCCCAAGTGGGTTCAAATTTTCCTCCTATCTTGCGGTGTGCAATGATATGTCTCTTGAGATTTAGAACTAAGTCACCAACTTTGAAGGTTCTTGGGCGGACCAGTCTGTCATGAGCTTGAAACATCTTAGCTTGGTATAATTCTAAATTCTGCTGCGCTGCAAGTCTCTTCCCTTCCAGGCTTTCCAATTCTTCTACTCGTAATTTGGCATTCTCTTCTATCGTGATTTTGTTTGCAACCGCAATTACGAGTGAAGGAAGTCTGGACCTCTAAAGGTAACACTTGCCTCGGACCCATACACCGGAAGCGTAAGGTGTAGCTTGAGTAGGAGTTCTGAAGGTTGTCTGGTAGGCCCACAAGGCTTCTAACAACTTCTCGTGCCAATTTCTCTTATTATCGTCCAAGGTTTTCTTTAAAATTTGAACGAGAGCTTTATTAAAAGCTTCAGCCAGGCCGTTTGCTCCCGGGTAGTAAATTGTTGAATAGCGCCAGTCGATTCCGTGTCTCCTGATAAAATTGTTGATTTGTGTGCTTCGAATGTCGACCCATTATACGAGATGATCTGCGCGGCACTCCAAAACGGTAGACAACTTGGTTCTTGAAAAACGCGTAGCACGTGGTGTGCTTTCACTTCTCCGAGTGAAGCTCGCCTCGGCCCACTTTGAAAAGTAATCCGTAGCCGCAAGAATGAAGCGATGTCCTTTTGAAGATGGTGGTTCTATTGGACCCACTATATCTGTGCTCCAACATTCAAATGGCCATGACGCAATTGTCGGATGTAGCACATTTGGAGGTTGGTGTAGAACCACTCCGTGCACTTGGCATTGGTGACAGCTCTTGGCGATTTTCATGCAGTCGGTCATCATCGAGGGCCAGTAGTACCCTAGTCTTTTAATTTTCATTTTCATCTTCGGACCTGAGTGGTGAGCGCCATGGAGTCCTGAATGCACCTCTTTAACAATTTCACGGGCCTTGGACCCGCTTAGGCACCTTAGCCACATTTGATCAAAAGACCTTCTGTATAACGTGTTGTTTATTAATGCGTAGGACAGAGTTCTTTTCTTGATGCGATGGGCTAACGACCTATCGTCCGGTAGTTTTCCTGTTTGCGGGTAGTCTCATTAATGGCTGTCGCCAATCTTCCGTGTTTTTACATCACTTCATTGCAGCTGATTCTTCTTCTTTTTCGATTTGTGTATTGTGTTTATGTCGAGCTGTGATAGGACACGACGTCCAGCGAGCCGACACTTCCATCGATTCATCTTGCAAGCTGGCAAATTCTTTTGCGAGGCGGGCTAACGCATCTGCTTAAGGCGTTTTCTTTTACGGGAATTTTGTAGATTGTCACATTTGGAATCTGTTCCAACAACCGTATGGCATCTTGGAAGTATTGCTCGAGTCTTGGTTTTAAAATTACGTATTGTCCGGTGATCCGTTGAATGATTAACTGCGAATCCCCGTAGATGTTGATGTCTGTTATCCCCATTTGAATAGTTAATTCCAATCCTGTTATGAGGGCTTCATATTCTGCTTCGTTGTTTGTACACGGCTCTGTTAAGTGGTAGGCATATCTTAACATCCCCCGCTCCGGTGTTATAAAGATTAGTCCGATCCCTGCCTTACCGGGCACTATCACTTGTGATTCTTCGTCTTTATGTGCTGAAGATGCTCCGTCGAAATACAATTCCCAACGTCGATCATCAGGGTCTTCTAAGCTCATTATTTGTTCATCTGGCAAGTCGTCATTGAGTGGAGATTCTGCTGGTAAAGGGTATGCTGCGAGGAAGTCTGCTAGGATTTGTCCCTTTACGGCACGAAGAGGCACGAAAGTTATATCGAATTGCAATAATATCATTGACCATCTGGCAAGTCTGCCGAAAAGCGTCGGACGGGTCATCAAGTATTGCAATGGATTAAATTTCGAAATCAGGTTGACCTTATGAGAAAGCATGTAGTGCCTGAGCTTTTGAGCGGCGAAGATCAGGGCTAAACAATGCTTTTCAATTGCGGCATACCTTATTTCCGTCGGAAGTAAACGACGGCTTAAGTAGTAAAGAGCATTTTCATTACCCTCATCATTGACCTGGGCTAACAGGGCTCCGAGAGAGTTGTCTAAAGCCGCGGTATAAAGTATCGGCGGTCTACCCGAGACTGGGGTCTGCTAAGACGGGAGGTGTCATTAAATATTGTTTAATGTCCTCAAAGGCCCTCTGGCATTTCTCTTCCCAAATGAATTTGGCGTCCTTTTTAACTAATGCCGAGAAAGGCTGACACCTACCTGACAAGTTCGAGATAAAGCGTCGAAGATATGCCAGCTTCCCTTGAAAAGATCGTAGTTGTTTTAAGATTTTGGGAGACGGCATTTCTAAGATGGCTTTTATCTTTTCCGGATCGATTTCAATTCCACGATGTCGGACAACGAATCCTAAGAATTTCCCGGAGGTGACGCTGAAGGCGCCTTTTAAGGGATTCATCTTAAGGTTAAATTGTCTCAATCGTTCGAAAACAATTCTCAAATCATACAGGTGGTTTTCCTTTACTTTGCTTTTGATGACCACATCATCCACGTAGCATTCGACTTGATTGTGGATGAGATCATCAAAAATTCTTGTCATCGCTCTGCGGTAGGTTGCTCCGGCGTTCTTCGATCCGAATGGCATCATCGTGTAGCAATATACTCCGATCGGCATTCCGAATGCTTGTAAGTTTTTCATCTTCGGAGCCATTTTTATGCGGTTGTATCCCGAAGATCCATCCATGAATGAGAATATTTCATGTGTTGAAGCAATGTCGATCATTAATTCAGGGATCGGTAGAGGAATTCATCTTTCGGACATGCCTTGTTTAAATCTCCGAAATCCACACAAATTCGATATGACCATTCTTTTTTCGGTCGGTACCACATTGGCTAACCAAGTCGGGTATTGTTCTTCACGGACAAATTTAGCGTCTATTAGCTTTTTAACTTCAGCTATGACTTGTTGTTCGATTTCTAGACGCATTCTTACGGGACCTTGTCTAAGCCGGGACGAAGCGGGATCTACTCCTAGCTTATGGATCGTGACCTCCGGAGCTAATCCGGCATCTCATCGTAGCTCCAAGCAAAACAGTCTTTAAATTCCATTAATAACTTGATTATTTCTTCGGAGTCTTCTTTATTGAGTAAGGAGCTAACAAAGGTTGGTCTAGGTTCTTCGCTAGTACCTAAGTTAACTTCCGTTAACTCATCTATTGTAGATTTGATCTCTTCTTCGAACTCTGGTGGAGCGTCTCCAATTTGTAAATCTTCAAGTTCTTCTGTAGCTTCCATGCAGTCTTCATTAGACTTGCAAGTGGCAACCATGCAAAATTCAGTATCGTCAACTGATCCTACTGTGCCGAGTCCGAGACCATGCCTTGAATTGGGTGGACGACCGGAGTTATTCCATAAATTTTCAAAATGTTCTGATTGACCTTTTGTCCATTGTCGAGGTAAGAAACCACGTTGAATTAAATTTTAAACACAGGGAGAGTACCACTCGAAAGGTAATTCCATTAATTCGATGAAGTAGTATCTTCAAATTGTACATTGTTTTCAGTTTTGGAGGAAGGAGCACCACGGTAGAACTTGATGGGCTTTGTACTGCCACTGCGTACCTCTTTGACCACCATACCCTCGATCTTATTAGAATGGATCGGGGTCAGGGTCATAGTATGTACATAGTGGTTAATCTTCTCGTACATCGATTTATATTCCTCGTTCTTTTCATCTTCGAGAGAGATCCTGAATTGCGGCTTCTTCCGACTTATTGCCGCTGCTTCTTGCTTGATTTCTTTTTCTTCTTCAGAACTATCTTCCCATTCAACATTGATGGTTGGTTTCCTCTGTCCAATCGTCCTAACATCTCTGCCACGACCTCGTCCCCGGCCTCGACCTCGGATGCGAGTTGTGGAGAAACCTTCACCATCTAACCGTAAGGGAGTGGTGAGTGACTGTTGGACTAGAACTTCAGGTTCTTCGTCATCCCAAATTTCCTTTGCTTCATTTGTTATGGTATCTCTAGAGAAGATTGTTTTCTTCGGAGGTGCGTAATAAGCTGCATCTTCATGGATTCCAATTTCATGTACGGAGAATGGTTGCAAGTCACCTTTGATGCACTGTTCCCCTCCATCGTAGTATTTGATGCACTGATGTAGGGATGATGGTACTAGCCGGTTTTCATGTATCCATGGTCGGCCCAGTAGAGCGTTAAATGACGTTTCTGAATCAATTATGTGAAATTTTGCGGTTGTCTTTGCTAAGTCACCGGTCTTCATTAGCAGTTTTATTGATCCGAGGGCTCTTTCTCCTTTCCGGTTGAATCCTCTTAATAACATTTTGTCCGCTTCGAGCTCGCGAGCATCAATTTCAAGTATGCTAGCGTTCGAAGATTCATTATATTGATTGATGCTCCTGGATCCACCAATACTACGGAGAGTGTAAACTTCCCGATTGTAACTGAAATGTACAACGGTCGGTTGTGGTCTGCTGTCCCAAGTAGTAAGTCATTGTCCGTGAATGTGATACCTCGCTGTTCCTTTAACGAACAAACCTCACTAAGGAATCTCCGGCCATTTGAGCTAAGCAAATTTCTGGATCAAGTAAGGCCTTGATCAGGGCTTCTCTCATCTCCTTTGATAAGATGAGAGCGTCGTAGATGCTCGGTTTGGTGGTAGTTTCCTAAGATGGGCTAGCACGTTGTAGTCCACTTTATTTTCATGTGTCTCGTTTTCTTCCCGAATGGGTATTTCTTCTGCCGGGGTTGGTTCTTCCTGAACAATCACCTGTTTTCCTTTGTCCTTTGGACCCATTCTCGGAGGTAGAACTCTTCCACTTCTTAGGTTGACTTCTGTGATTTCTTCTGAATCTAGTATTGAGTTTGCTGATGCGTCCTTCTAATTGGAATGACGGATTCTTCGAGATTAGCTTCGGAGTACGAAGGCTCTAACTCTATTGTAGTCGGAGCTCCTCGAAACTCGCAAATAGACTCATTGCTTGTTGAACTCTCGTAGCCTCCTTGGTGGATGTCTTCTTTGTCATTGTGATCGTTGAGATTGTGTATGATTTGAGAATTGTCATTTGTATCGGAATCGACGTCCGGATTAGGTTGATTGTCGCTAGTTACGTAATCGTTAGAAACGATCGAAAACATAGCCAACGCCATAACCCTTATCATTATAAGATCCCACCGGAGTGAGCGGATAATCATACGAGTCGGAGATTCGAGGGATTTCTCCCCCGAATCGGAAACAACTATCCTAGGATAAGCAGTCCCTAGTCTAGCCTTAGGAGCCTCGGTCTTCTCTTCTTCGTCAATTTTCTTCTTTTCTTCAGTCGTCTCTTGTTGAGGTTATCTTTCTATCGCAAGTGATAGTGTCGACTTGACAGGTTTCGAACTCTGAATTGAGGCTCACACCGAAGTGGTTTGGATGCGATCCAAAATCTTCTTCGAAGACTTTGTCCAAGCGGTAGTCCATCCATCATCAGTCGCATAGGGATCTATTGGAACAATGAGATCCGTTGAGATAACATTGACGGAACCTCCTTCTACGGGGTTCCTTCATGTATTCCTTCGGGATTGTTATGTTCCTTTTCGAAGATTGTCGTTGAGCCAACTTTTGAAGGTAATACAATCTTCATCTTGTGTCCAAGCATCCAGGTGGTAAGGGCAAAAGTTGGGATCACCTTTTTGTTGACTTCTTCGGTCTTTTAGGCTGCGGCGATTGGAAATGCAGAGTCTTCATCGGACTTGCAGAACATTTTTGAACCTGCCTCATTCTTGAACGGATACTCCCGCTCGGAAGTTCCCTTAACGTACGTTGTGGACGAGGCGGTTGTTCATCTTGTTGAGATGAGTGATAGCTCGGGTCGGGGTTGTTAGTAGTTCTGTTGAGGTTCTTTGCGGCCGTTCGACGGTATTTGTATCGGTTGCTTGCCCTTATCGGCTTGTTGCGATGATCCGGACTTCTTTTCAAAAGTCTTTACGGGCTTCGTTTGTCTGTTTTGTCGGTGAAACTTAATTGCTTCGCCTCCTCTTGCAAGCTTCCGGCCTTGCTTAACAACTTCTCGAAAGTCTTAATAGTAAATCCCTTGAGGAGAAGTGCTTTATCGGGCCATGAATGCTCTTAAGTAAAATGCCGACTCGCGTCTTCGTTCTTGTAGGCTGTGGCTCACACTTCATACTTAGGTTCCTCCATCGAAGTATGTAATCCACCAATGTTTCGTTTGGTTTACGCTTCTCTACCACTAAATCACCTATAGTGATGTGGTGCGAGCTCCGACAAATCGCTTGATGAAGAGGTTCTCTAATTACGAAAATGTCTTCACCGAACCGTTCGATAATTCCGCATACCAATCAAAGGCGATCCACGACGAGTGCAGCGACAAATTGTACGAAGAGTAATGCATCACTTCCACCGGCGTTGCAACAAGCGGCACGAAAATGTGCAACATGCTTGCCGAGGGTTTCCGGTTCCATCAAAGGTCTTGAACAGAGGTGGTACAAAGCCTTTCGGATATGTGACAACGTCGAATTCTTCAGGGTAAGGTCTACCCGTCCGAATGGATGTCCCGCTCTTTGATTGTGCCAAGGCTTCTCACACCTGCTGTTCCACCAAGCTCTTGATATCCTTTTCTGGAATCATGCTTTGTGTTGCATCCTTCTTTAATTGATCATCCCCGTTGACGGATGTAATCTCCTTTCCTCCGTCTACTAATGTGAATAACTTCCGGGGTGTTTCTCTTTGGGGTTGAACCCGACTGCGGAGAGTGGCTAGGGCTACGACCATCTCTTCCATCCTTTTTGCCATTTGGGCGATCGTATCATCTTTCTCTTGAAGTCGCCTCCTCATTACTTCCGGTTCCTCTCTTCGCGGTTGCGGGAGCACCTTGTGAAGGCGACGAAGCTCGCGTTTCAACCATGTTAATTTACTGTATATTCATCATCCATGAACTACGACGAGTCAACTTCATCTCCGAATTTCTCTTCTCTTTCCCTTGCTAGTCGCCGAATATCGGTTCTTAGCTTTTCCATAGCATCTTCTAGTGGTCTTTTCCGTGTATCCTTGCAGTTGTCATGTGATAATTGTCGGGTTTCCTTCTCATGAGTCCCTTTACTGCGGTAGCACTTTCTTCGGACTCAAGTCTCCTGACGAGACTTTCCTTTTACGGTCGTTGTTTCGGTCTTAATTGGCCGGTAGTGGGACGCCATACCATCCTTCTAGCGATAGAAGGCCTAGGACCGGATGGTCCGTCGAGTCGAATGCTGGAAGGTGGTATCCTCCCTGATCTGTAAACCTGAAACAACAACAGGTGGACTAGCCTTCATCTTCTTATTTGGCTCTTCTGCAGCGATAGCAGGTTCTACTTGTAGTCCAAGACGGGATTTAGCCGGCACCCGCCCCATCCTTCTTAAAATCTCCGATACAGGGCACTTTTCTTTCTTTGCTAACTTCTCAATCACAGTCTGTAGTCGGACAAATGGTGTAATACTTGCCCTTTTCTTTCTGTTGTCGCTATAGTATGCAGGTCGAGGTAATGTGGAGGCAATCCTGCAGACATTTTGCTCGTCAGCTGCGGAGGAAAGGGGATGGAATCTACTTTCTTACAAAAGGGGTGTATATTCAGGCAAAGGTATGTATTCAGGTAGTGGTGTGCACTCAGGGATTTCTTCTAAGAAAGCAACTTCAGCAGCTACGGCCTTCACGGCAATCTTCCTACCTCTGTTTCTTCTGCGAGTCCGTGTTAGGGGTGGAACCCTTGGCTGGACCCAATTTCAAAAACGAAGGTCTTGCACGGAAATGCGTACCCTCCATGGTAACATGCTCGTTACAAATTTGAACTTCCTTCCCCTTCGGTTTGGCGGAAGCCGGGGTAGGTGCGGAGACGACTAGACCGGTGGGGGTAGAGATAACGGATCCTCCTTTGGACGGTAGCATTCCACTCGAGCTCGGAACCCTTTGCGGGAGAGGAAACTCTTGAGTTGACTTAAGGTTGAACTCGATCGAAAGGTCTCTCACTTTCGGATACTTTGTTTGTCGGCGCGAAGAGGGTAACGTCGGCGATCTTGACATTTGTGTTCTCGAATCCTTGTCCAAACCGGATGATCCCATTGTCGGGCGGCTCATCCTTGTAAACGGTGAAGTCTAGTCCATTGGTGAAGGAGAAAATCAGCTTTGGGGCTTCCATTTACGCAAGGTAGATTCGATTGCCGGTCCCAAGTTATGCTTCTTCTCATCGGGAAGAAAAGAAAGGAATCGAAAAGAGTCCGAACACATTCTTGTTCATGTATATTTGTTAAAAGAGTCATTTATTAGAGGGTTTGTTTATTTAGAACGGAATGTTCGAAAGGTGTAGGGAAGGTAATGAATCGATTCGAGTTGGAAAGGAAAAGAAAGTCTTATGCAAGACTTCTCGACTCGAAGGATCACTCCTAAACTAACACTTATTAGGGGTCTACCCCACCTCGGAAATGAGGTAAAAGGATCTCGGAACCTCTCTGTTTAGGGGTGTCTAAACGAGTGGCTCCTAAATCCGAGAGAATGTTGGCTATACTTGTTCAAGGTAGAAATGAACATAGTATTCCAACGGAAAGAAGGGTAGTTTGATCCACTAGGGACATGGATACACTACCAATTTTTGAAAGCAAAACTATCTGATTAAAAATGGAGAGAGGAACCAGTCCCCAGCGGAGTCGCCAGAAGTTGTCGGCATATTTTAGGGTTAAGTGTTGTATTTTGAAAAGAGGTCGCCTACAGAAATTGTCGGCGAATTCCTAACTTAATTTAAATAAATAATTTGAAAAGTAGTATTTGATTTTGAAAATAATTTTTAAATTTGAAGATTTTAAGATATGAAATCAAACTGATCTCATATCCCGAATAGTTTACATAAACGAGCACCGCACCACGAGCCGTGTATACTATCCCGAAGAATAGACACACTTGCTTGATAATGGGGCTTGATTAGATAAACTAGAAAGGTTTGTGACATCCGTTTGGTCGCGAACCAATTTTATAAGCCGACAAGTTCCACTGCTTAATATAAATGAATTAAGTAGGGTTTATATTACACAGGTTCTTAAAATTCCCTATAAGGGCAAGCCCCTATAGTTAATTACATCTTAAGTGACGGTAATCACCTAAGAAAACTCTCGATAATAATCAGTAGTTCTGCTCTCAAGAATTTCAAAGTTTAAGGTTTTCAAAGGATTGAATTTTGGAAATTTCAATAGGGAATAGATCAAATTTGGAACAGTTATTTTCAGGAGTCCAATAGAAGAAAAGTAGGAGAAGCTGAGGATCCAAGAGGAATCTTGGCAACTTCCCAAACTATCCTATTGTTTGGCTTCAATTTGAGAGTTTATTTAATGTTGTAATATCGCCAATTTTAATTAATTAGGACTTATATTAGTATGACATAATCATACAAATAGCCTCGAAGATGTGAGGGTTTATGTCGTACCAAACAACTACCTCGGAATCCTAAAACCAACTAGGGCTTAATTTGCATAACATGATTATGCAAATGCCTAACGAAAAGTTGAGGATTTATGTTGCACTAGGCAAACTACCTCGAAATCCTATGGCTTGGTTTTTTAATTCTAAGAATGGTTTTGCTTGATGTAGATTTCGGTTTTCTCGACGACGATGGCCGTGTCGCCCACCATGCTTCGAGCTCCTTCTTGTTGCGGAGGTTTAGTTTTAGAAATCATAAATCGGGAGATGAGAGAAGTGTTCGGTTTAGAGAAAGTCTTAATTTCCAAGTGTTTTTTTATGTTTTAATTAAAACAAATCTTAAAGTTGATTATAACAACAACGGTTAAGATCCCGCGGTTCCATCCTTAGGCATCGTTATTTTTATCGGATTCACTTAGTCCGGATGAATTTGCTAAACTCAGTTGAATGAGTTCCACACTTTCATTTAGGCCGTGGGAAATCCAGTTAGCAACACGTAGGTTACATCATCAGAGGCATTCCCGATCATCCAACAATACGTTTTAATTTAGTTGTAGTTGTAGTTTTGTCGTTCTGTTTGTGATTAAATTTTGAGTTCTTTTATATTTTGAAATGTTGTGGCGGTGAATTTTATCTTGTAATGACTTTTAATTTAGTTTTGGTTTCAGTTTTAGGGACTATCCTAAAGGTGTGGGTTTTCATGCAACAGTTGTTTATCATGCAAGAAAAGTAAGTGCGACGCGATTAAATAAATTACAATAAGGTAAATTGCAATAAAATAAAAGCGTACACGGAGGGTCTTCCCGTCATCCCAAGTTTGCACTTAAAGAGCAATTAGAATATTTAAGCATTTAAAAAGATTCCTAGGTAAAGCTAAGGGAAGGGTTATGGTTTTCTACCAAGTTCCTAATCCTATAGCTAGTCATCTCCTATGACGTCTAGGTTCTTGTATTTTGGTTTGAGGACGATTTTCTTCATCGAAAGAACAATTAAGTTCGATTGTTCTTATAAACATCCTATCATATCGAGGAAGTGCTTAAGACAAATCTTAAACATCTTTTCAATATTTCTAGGATTATTTTAAGTCCAAGAGAATTTAATTATACAAGTGAATTAATCGTCTGGGAGTTCAAGTTTTGTTATCTTGCTCAGTGAACTAGGACATTTGATCCCATAAGTGAAGTAACACTTCACTTAATACTCCATTCAGGAGTTATGACAACAAAAGCTTTCGAGGGCAAATTGATTTTCAAGTGATTTATGATTTAACTTAATTTCAATTAATGGGCTTAAGCTTGGAATAGTGTTCGAAGTTGTTTTATTTTTGAATTTTTTTATGTCTTAGGTGATGTTATTTTTAATTCAATTTAACTTTAATTTAATTTAATTTGGTTTAGTTTTAATTTTAATTTAATTTAATTTGATTTTAATTTTAACTTGATTCTATTATTTAATTTAATTTAATTCAATTTAATTTGATATGATTTAATTTAATTTAATTTAATTTAGTTTAGTTTAATTTAATTTAATTTAATTTAACTTATTTTAATTTAATTTAATTTAATTTAATTTAATTCAATTCAATTTAATTTGATTTAATTTAATATGTTTTAATTTAATTTAATTTAATTTAATTTAATTTAATTTGATTTAATTTAAATTTTAATTTAATTTTATTTTTTAATTTTAATTTAATATTTTATTTTAAAAGGGTTTAATTTAAATAATTTAATTTTAATTCAATTTAATGATTACGTCTTTTAGCATTTTAAATCTTAAATTTGAATTATCATTTTAATTAGGAATTAAATATTATTGAGATGATTAATTTAGGGATTCTTAGATTAAAGAACAAATTTCTTCCTAATAATATCCCTATTTTAATAATCCCAATTTTATTATTCCTCCAAATATAATCAATTATTTAATTAAAGTTCACTTCAATTATTTTTAAATTGTTTAATAGGTTTCTACCCTTTAATTATTTAAATTTCAATCATCCAAGTCAGATTAGAATCAAATATTTTACTCTTTAATTTTATTAAACCTAAAGTTTTAATTAAGGGTTAAAATTTTAATTACCATTTTGCCCTTCAAGCTTAATAATTTCATAACTCACTAAATTGAGCTTAAATTAACTTGAAATTTTTATGTGACTTCACTCATATGTCAATAAAGACATGATAGGAGAAAATGTGATTTTTACGTATTTAATTTATTTATGTAATTATTTTTGGTGGAAAATAGGGATTTCCAAGGAAAATTCAATAACATGACCAAGGGAAAGTTTCTGTCCTTAAGAAAATTATGGGACACTCCTAATGACTAGAAGACAACTTGGACCAATTTTGGTGATTTTTTGAATTATATTATTTTTATTATAATTATTTTGAATTTTGGAGCATTAATTAATTTAAAAATAAAATAAAGTTTGAAAAATGAATTTTATATTTTTCAGAAATCTCTCTGATATCAAGGAAATCAGAGAATCAATTTTGTAATTTTCTGATTTTTCTTTAATTTATTAGAATTATTTTAATGGAAATGCTAGAAAATACATTTTTTTTATTT
This sequence comes from Papilionanthe hookeriana x Papilionanthe teres, assembly GCA_022702705.1. Lineage (NCBI taxonomy): Eukaryota > Viridiplantae > Streptophyta > Magnoliopsida > Asparagales > Orchidaceae > Papilionanthe > Papilionanthe hookeriana x Papilionanthe teres. Next base: position 11,955,085 of record CM040432.1, on the reverse strand, counting down.
TAAAATTACCCTAGGGCTTTAAAATTTAATAACTCATCATAGGGACTTAAGAAAAATATGGGGTTTGTTCCTAAGTGATTAAAATTCAAAATGTGACATTTTGGTGAATTTTATTATTTTGTGATTTTATTATTTTTTAATTATTAAAATACTAAAATAATACAAAAAATCAACTTTTTTAGAAAATTGAAATTTTAATTTTCTTAAATTCTCCTAATACCAGAGAGGTTCCAAAACCAATTTGGTGAATTTTTGATAAGTATTTTGAAAGTTATGAATTTTTAAAATTTAAATTGGCTAAATGGCTTAATCAATCCATTTAGTAGGGCTAACCAAATCCAATTGACTTCAAATTTTTATGGTGGGTTCCTCTGATCCTAAAGGTCAGTGGAGAATTGATTTTAGGTCAATTTGATGCATGATTAGCTCTAATTAATTAAAGACCTATTTTGAGTGTTTAAGCCAATTTGGGTTATTCCAAGTGAATTAATTCAAAACCTATTTTTCCTAGGGTCCTCTGATCATAAGAAACTTCACCAAATTTTCCTAGAATTTATTTCATAACATGCTAATTATTGGATTTAAAATACTCAAAACAGTAACATGAATTTGAAAAATCAATAACTTCTCGTAGGGATGGTCTCGACTTTGGAAAATTCGGGGAATGTTCCCAAATTCGGAGGCTTCAAAAGCCCTATGGCCTCATGTCATGGTGAATTTCCTATATGCATGGAGAATTCAAACAATGCGAGAGGGTAAATAAATCATTAAAAATAAAATAATTGATGAAATTAAATGATTTCTTTTCCTCATTATTCTCCTCTCATTCATCGAGCAAGAGTGTATTTTTATTTTATTTTTCGATTTTTCTACACAAAGTTATGCATTTTTGAAGTTTAGGGAATTAAATAAATAAGAAAATACCCTAATTTTCTATTTAAAACGGCGGCGCGACTCATCCTAGGCGGCTCCGAAGCGCCGCGTGGCGCTTTCGATTCGATGCCGCCATCGACTCAGCACTCCGGGGGCCCGCTGTATCGTTCCGTCTCCTCGTCCAGCGCGATCCTGGCCGTCCGTCTGCGCGTGTATTAAATGAACGGCATCCGTTCATCGTCCCCAAGCCTCCTAGCCCGAGAACCGTCCACACTAAATCCACTAATATCTCACTCAATACTTAACGGATTTTCATATTCTTGTGCTACATGGATTCGTCTTGAAGAGACGAACACATCTATACGGTGATCATGCATTGAAATTAAGGCATTTGAAATGGAGAATCTCCGGAAGCTCGGGATAAAGAGTTAGCTCATACCTTTGCTCGGAGAAGTGTGGCTTCAATCCGAGGGTTGTGTCACCTTCGATTGGATCCCGGCAAGCTCCGAGATGAAGTCTCACGGTCGCAGTGAATTGCCTAGGTATGATTTCGACCAAGCCCGATCACAAAGCTTGGAGTCCGGAACGGATGGGTGGCCTGGAGAGGGGGCTTTTGTTGGTGGACTTCTTCCCTTGGTGCAGTGAAGGTGTAGGACCAATCGATTTAAGGATTGATCCACTTGTAGAGAAGTGTCCTGGTTTTGGGTGGAATTTTGGTCGAGAAATTGGGCTCGTTGGTGGGGATTAGGGCAAATTGGCATCGGGGACCAAGCTCGCTCTAAGTATGGAGAGTGATCTAGAGTAATTTTGGCAGAGTTTCAGTAAGGTCTGGTTCAGCACCTCTCATGGCCGAGAGGGGGTGGTGTTTAAATAGGAGAGGGTGGAGGGCCTCCCAGGGGGAGTTAGGGCTTGGGATCAGTTGCTCGGGTCGAGGGCGAACAGCCATGGTGGCCATTGGGCATGGGGCGACTCAGCAAGGTGGAATTCCAAATTTTGGCTCCTCCCGAGTCTCGGCCATGGTGTTTTCCGGTGACCCGGGCGGCGGCCGGCGGGCATGGGTCACCCTCGGGTCCAGTGGGTCGGGGCTGGAGATTTGTGCGATCAATTGGCCATGGACATGTGTAAAGGATTTGAATCAAAGTGGAATGGGAAAGGGCTAGTTTTGGGTCTAAATGGGTCAACCCTTGGTTTTGGGTTAGGTTCACCCCCCAAGGCCAATTTGGGCTGAAGGGAAAGTCACTTGGATCAGCTTGATTAGTGGGGTCAAGTCACAATCCAAGTACAATTAAGCTTAAGCAAGAGTTAGGGGAGACATGGGAGTGGTTAATCACTCTTAAGAGAATCATTAAAGGGTCCCCTCTTCTTGCCATTTTGGGTATGGTGAAGTGTCCAGAGGCCTTCATGGCTCACATGTGGCTCATGCATGACTTCATGGCTCACCTTTGGCTTGGAAAAAGCTAAGTCAACTTTCATGAAAGAGGTTTTTATGAATTTTGGTAATTTAGGAGTGATTTGATGGAATTTGGCACATGGCTTGATTTGGAACCATTTGATGATTGATTTGAACTTAGGGATGATTTTAATTAAGGGTATGATGAGAAGAATTTGTCATATGGGCTTTGGCATGAAGTTTGGGCTTTTAGGAAGGTTTAAGAAAGTGGGCTTTTGATTTGAAAATAAATTTATGGATGGGAATTTTGTGAAGGATTGGGCCAAACAAATGTTGGGTTTAGCTCATGGGTGTGTCATGAGTGATTTGAAGCAAGTTGGGAGTGATTTGGGTTTGAATTGGGTTGAATTTGGGCTTCCTTGGTGAATGGTCCAATATAGGTCAAATTGGGCTAACATTGGCCAATGTTGGGCTAGGGTTGAAATTGATGTAAAATAAATGTTGGGAAATGTTTATGGGAGTGTTTCAAAGAGGTTTTGGCTTTGGTTGGGTTTTGATTTTGGGGTTTGGGCTTATTTGGGTTAGGTTTGGGTTTAGGTCAAAATTGGGCCTTTTAGCTTTGGGTTGAATTTGAGTGGGGTTTGGGTCCAAATTTTGGGCAAATCATGTTAGTGTTTTGTTTGTGGGAATGTTAAGGAAGGTTTAGAAAAGATTTGGGGTTAATTGGAGTTGAATTGGGTTAGTTTGGGTTAGGTTTGGGTCATGGGTCCAAATTGGGCTTTAAGGCCAAAAGTGAAATTGGATCCAAATGCCAATCAAATTGGGCTTGGATTTGGTCTAGATTGGTGTTGGGGATGTTGAATTGAAGTCTAGAATTGAATTAGACCAGAATTTGAGTCAATTGGGTAGGTTTGGTTTGACATTGGGTTCACTTTGGGTTAAAATGGGTCAAATTGGGGTTTTTGATAAAAGTGGGGTAAATTGACAAAATTGGCCCATGGTGTAGTTGAACAAAATGAAATTAGGAATATTTAGGATTTTCTGGAATTTTCTGGGAATTTTCTGAATTTTTGGAATTTTTTGGCTAAGAGGGGCATTTTGGGTATTTGGAGGGTATTGAGAGGTATTTTTGGAATTTTTGGTACTTTTGACTATGAATGATCAAATTGAGTAATGTGGGAATGTTTGGGATTGTTTTTTTAAGGAATTTTGGGTGATTTGAAAATTTTGAAAATTTTGGGTAATTTCAAGGGTTTTGGGTAGGCTAGGCGGGTGTAGGGTCCCGGGGGTCAAAAATTGAAAATTTGGAAAATTGAAGATTGGGTGAATGTAAGTGGAATGAAATCATTTTGGTTGAGCCATGAAGCCATATCAAGCCCACATGAGTCATGAAGGGACTCATTTGAGGCACCCACTATGTTGTTCCTAACCCTCTTGCCGAGGGCTTAGGGGTTAAGGACCATCCATGTGAATCACCTTCATGAGTCGGGAGGTCGAGTTAGGTATGGGTGTGTTTTTAGGAGGTGTGTGAAAGTGTAGTGTATAGGTGTAGTGTGTGTGTAAGTCGGCCCTTCACCGGACCGGGCCACCGGTGCGGTCCTAAGGTCAAATAGTCCTATAGGAACTCATCCTTTAAACTTCCAAATTTGATTTCAACCCTCTAGGTGATTAGGGGTCTACAATCAAGTTTGTGGAGTTCGCAGGGAGTTAAGAAGTGGTTTGAATTTCTAAGTGGTGGGTCCCAATTCTAATCCTCTAGGATAGTCAAAGGAAAAGCCTAAGGCTAGATCCTAAGTACTAAAGAGAAGAAGAGAAGACCTCATCAAAAATGAGGTCAAAAAACATCTATTGGGTTGAGTAAAGATTTGAGCAAAGTGATTAACTGCATCCAATGCAATATCCTCAGCATTATGGAGCAAAGTTCCAGCCTCATCAGTGATGGAAAGAATCATGTTACACTTCCTCTTGTACTTAATGAATGCATGATAGTAGTTAGTGTTTCTATCCCCTTCAATAAATTTGGCAGCAGCTGCTTTCTGTTTATAAAAATCTTCCTGATACTTGACCTGAACTAGCAGCTGATCATGAGCCCTGTAAAGAGCAGCTTCACTACACTCCCCATTAAGAAAACCAGCTTCGACGGCGACCACATCCTCTTCGACCTTCTTAAGATTTTCCTGTATATTCCCAAATCTTGTCGATTTCATCTCTTGAAATGCTTAGCGATGATTTTATGTAATTCCCAAAGATTACCCCAAGAGGAGCCTCCCATGGGAGAGACCCAAACCTTCTCGAAGTTCGACCGGGAAATCCGGGTGCTTATTCCACATATTTTGAAATTTGAACATACCTCCTGTAATATTATCAGTGTTGTTAATAGAGATGAGCAATGTTCTGTGATCAGAACCTGCCATGGATAAATGAGTAACAATAATATAGGGAAATTGTTGAAGCCAAGAAGTATTCCCCAGCATTCTATCAAGTCTCTCCCAGGTTCTACCCCTTCTCCAGGTGTAAGATGGACCACAAAAGCCCGGATCGAAAATAGCGGCATCGACAGAAATTGATTAAACCTATTCATGGAAGCCAAGCTAGGAGAAGCACCACCTTTCTTTTCGCAGCGGAAGAAAGGCGAGTTAAAGTCCCCTCCAACAAGCCAAAAGCGAGTTAATCACGGGTGCGATGTTAACCAAGGTATTCCAAAGGATTCTGCTGGTGAACGAGAGGCTGAGCAAGCATAAATAAATGTGACAAAACCAAAATGATCTCCAATAGAAACCTGAATGTGCATAAACTGTTGATGATCCACCAAAATAGAACAATGTAGCTCCTTTCTAGCAAATACCCTTATCTTATTACTCAAATTAATCCAACGAGTGGAAATTAGGAAACTTTTTAATAATGTCGTGAGTGTTTTTATTAACCATGGGTTCAAGTAAAGCAAAACACCATAGCTTGTAATATTTAACCATGTATTTAATTCTGCGAGAGAGGAGGGATGAGCAGCCCCTCTTATATTCCAACACATAAAATTAATCATAATAAAAGATTTTTCCCTTTTCCCCTAGTCCTAAGAGCAGAAGAGGGGCTATCAGGAGGATCACTTGAGGGCTGGGATTCGAGCAAACTTTGTATCTCTGATTTGCTTTTCTTTCTTTTACCGTTTCTCTGGATTTGCCATTCAGACTTCATTTCTTCATTCACCACTTGAATCTTCCCCCCATATAAATCCATCCTATTTTCCACTTCACTGATTTCCCCAGGGAGAGGAGTAATGTCTATATTATTAATGACTTAGGTAGTGACAACACCCTCAACAACACCTTCCTGCACTTCCTGCTCCTTCACAGTCTGCACTTCCTCATTCTCCCCCACTCTGTCATCCCTAGGAGGGTCAAGATTAACAACTTCCCTTGTTACAGTTTCAACAATCAGGTTTTCCTACTCTTCTCTGGTGGCTGGGGCCAGGTTAACCTTCTGCTGACCAACAGTTTTCTTTCTGCTAGGAGGATGGACCCTGTAGCAATTTTCCATCTCATGGCCAAACATTCTACAATGCTTGCAGTAAAAAGGTTTAAATTATACTTCCACCTCCTCGCCGAAACCTTCTTCGGTATGTCCTCATCGGTTCTCACCCACACTTTATGTATATACGGGAGTGTAATGTCCCTTTCCACCAAAACTCTTGCTGCATGCTGGTCTTGCCAAATCAAAAGTGTGTGTATACTGTTTTTAATGGGGTTCCCGGGGCACGACTTATGTTAAAAAGAGCATTATGATCATAAAGTTGTATAGGTAGATTAGGGAATTTATACCACATGGGAATAATAGGTGGCTCCTTTAGTGGATCAAATTCAGGAGTCCATTTTAATAACTTCATGTAAGTACCAGCAATTAGGATAGATTGTTTGCCAAAAATGTTGGCATAGTCTTCCTCATTAGAGAGTCTAATGAGCAAGTGCCTTCCATCCAGCAACCCAAGCTTCCAGCTGCCAGCAAGATTTAACTCCTCAAAGCTTTTGCTTACATATTCCATTTTTGGGTGTCCCATCTGAAACTTCCCAATCAAGCAGTACTTAATGGCATCATTCAGACACCTCATATCTTTTTTGGAGAACAAGACAGCAGGCAAGCCATCCTTGTTACCAATAGGATTAATGAAAGGAGCATTTCCCCTACCAGCAGCAGTGTCGTGCAGTCCTTGGGGAAAAACTAGATGATCAAAGGTTTTGTGGGCGAGTTCCCATACCCACGACCCCCGCATAAGAGGTTTTAGCCCACATAGCATTAGTTGCTGCATCAATAGGATATGGCCGAGCGAGAGTTAGCCATAAACTCGGAACCTCGGGACCGGCCTCCGAGTAGCAAACACAAGAGGAGAGTCCGGAGGAAACCAAACCGGAAGAATCCAACGGAAGAAATCCACGGCGAGAAGAGAATCAATCCACCACACCAAACCAAACCAATGTAACGATAAAAATTTGAAAACTTCCAGCCGGGAAGGAAAAAACACGACCAAACGACCAAAGTACCCAAGGGGAAGCCAAACCAAGATGCAGAACCAGGAGAAGTACCTACCATATTATATATATATATATATATATATATATATATATCTAACAAAATTTGGTTGATCTGTAGAAAAGAACTGCACTAGAATATCCAGATTGATCACCCTCAAATTGCCCATTTCCATTTCACTTTCAATGATACCAAATTTGCTGCTTCTTTTGTCTATGCTGGTTGTACTAAAGCTGACAGGAGGGAGCTGTGGAATGTGGTCACTACCATAAGTAAAATGGAGCTCCTCAGCTGGATTGTGGGGGGGGGGGTTTAACTGCATTGCCACAGCTGATGAAAAGAGAGGGGGCCGACCTCCTAACATACATACTATGAATTATTTCAATGATAGTATCCATGAAGCTGGGTTGTTTGACCTTGGATTTCAGGGAAGCAAATTTACCTGGAGAAGAGGTAATATCTGGGAGAGACTGGATCGTTTTTTGGCCAATGACTGCTGGCACCACCACTTTCTGTACACCACCATTACTCATCTTAATTTTGCTGGTTCTGATCATAAACCCCTCCTCCTCACCATCTCTTCCCCCCAACCAACTCGTCCACCTCCAATTTCGGATTCCTTAACTTCGGCCTTCCCATCCAAATTTTAAAAATGTCATTGTTGAAAACTGGACTTGTTGTTCCAATGCTTAACCCTTTTACCAAACTTCGATTCTCGCAGGTCAATCTATCCAGAGCATTGAGGAAATGGAGCTGGGATTCCATTGGGAATGTTTTCCAAGGAGTCATTAACACTGAAGTGGAAGTTGCCAGACTGGAAGCTGAGGCTCAAAATGATGGGAATAAATACAAAGATTTTTTGGCTGCTCAAGAAAAACTACTAACCTACATCAACTGGCAGGATCTTTTCCTCAGCCAAAAAACATCTTCTATCAAATTTAAGGATGGGGACAGAAACACCAAATACTACCATGCTTGTATTAATTTTAAAAGGAAGTGCAATACCATTATCTCTATTGTGTCTGATCAGGGTGTGGTCCTCAGGGATACTGCTGAAATTGCACACAGTGCTGTCAACTTCTTCCAGGATCTTCTCACCTTCAAACAGTTTTCCAGCCCTTCTATTGAAAGCAGCTTGTTTGCTGATGTCCAACAGTACACCAATTCTCTCCAGCTTACTGATACCCCCACTCAGGAAGAAATATGGGTGGCACTGAATTCCATAGACGACTCCAAAGCTGCTGGACCTGATGGTTATAACTCCGAATTTTACAAGAGAACTTGGGACCAGTGCAAAAATGATGTTTGTGCAGCTATCCAGAGTTTTTTCCTAGGAGTGGATCCCCCTCAGTATTTCCATGCTTCTACTATTATCCTAGTACCCAAAACCACTGCACCCAAAACTTGGAACCATTATAGACCTATCAGTCTCACCACTGTTATAAGTAAGATCATCAGTAAAGTCATTGTTGGAAGACTCCAGCCCCACCTCAACCGAATCATCAGCTCACCTCAGGCAGCTTTTGTCCAAGGTAGATCCATCTCTGAAAATGTGCTTCTTGCTCAAGAATTTCTCCTTGACCTTGATAATCCCTGCAGGGGAGGTAATCTAATTTATAAACTTGATGTGAAAAAAGCTTATTACACATTGGATTGGAATTTCATCCTCCAGGTTCTTCACACTAGGGGTTTTTCTGAGGAGTTCTGTTTACTTATCAAGAGATGGCTGAAGTTCAACCATCACTCCATTCTAATCAATGGTCAGTGTTGGGGAGGTTTTCAAGCCACTAGGGGGTTGAAACAAGGTGATCCCCTATCCCCTTCCATATTCATCATAGTGATGGATTATTTATCTAGGCTTTTGGATAACTGGGTCTTTCCCCTACACTATACCAGATACCATCACAAATCTAATGTAGTTATCTCCCATCTTCTTTATGTTGATGACATCATGATCTTCTCAAGGGCCTCCAAGTTTGCTGTTAAGAAAGTTATTCACTGCCTTAACCACTTTCAGAAAGTTTCTGGCCCCCAGTTCAGCAAAGAAAAATGTGAATTATTATTCCTTAAGCACACTACTGCTACTCTCTCCCACTGGATTCTCCAGTTTACTGGTTACACTAAAGCTACTCTCCCAATGAAATACTTAGGGGTGCAACTCATCAAAGGGAGAGTCAAACAGACTCAATTTGAGGAAATTATTGAGAAAGTGAAAAATCGGCTCTCAAATCTGGACCACTTCTTATCTTTCCTCTTGGGGTAGAATTACCCTACTCCATAGCATCCTTACAACTTTTCCAAACTATGTTCTTCAAATGACCTGTATGAAGAAGAGTTCAAGAACCGAACTAGAGAGAATTTTCAATCGTTTTCTATGGGCTGCCAGTAGGAGGCAGATCCACTGGGTGTCATGGCACAAGCTTGCCAAGCCTATTGAAGCTGGGGGGCTGGGATTCAAGGGTCTCCTTCAACTGCAGAGAGTTAATTTCTGCAAACTCTAGGTTCGATTTAGACAACAAAGCTCTTTATGGGCTGTTTATATGAAAGGGAAATATTGCGAGGATAGTCGCCCCACTATGGCTCAACTTAAACCGGGAATTTCTAAGATGCGGAAACATATGATCCTTAATAGAGATTTAGTCGAATCATTATACTATTGGGAGGCTGGGGAATGGCAAGGTTCGGTTCTAGTATGATAACCGGTGTCCCCCTTATATGAAACAAGCACTCCCCGACATTGGAAAACATCATTTAGTCTGTGGTCATCTGTCAGGATAATATGCATTGGTCCACTATCAAGCTGCAGGAGTTAGTTCTCGTCGTTTACGCTCAACAAATTTCTTCCCTCCCTTTTGACAGAACCAAGGAGGATAAAATTGTCTGGTGCAGTGGTGGTTTGCATAGTCTCACCAAACATATCTACCTTAAGATCAATGAGTGGCCACATTGTAGATGGGGCAGAAATATCTGGAACAAGTACCTGACTCCATCTATGTCTTTCTTTGCCTGGAGACTGTTCCATAAGATGCTGCCTACTGATGATATTCTTAAGCTCAAGGGAATCAGGGGGCCTTCTAAATGTTTTCTCTGTGGGACCAATGAAGATTCATTGCAGCACATATTTTTTACCTGTAGTTTCTCTCAGGAGGTGTGGCAGGGTGTCACAAATCTCCTTAACATTAATACATTACTCCTGGAATGGCATGAGTTTCACAGCTCGCTGGTCCTCCGACAAAAGACCAAAGTGGGAGATGTTCCTTTGATCATTGCATGGTTTATTTGGATGAATAGAAACGGTATTAAGTATGAGGATAGAACCGAGCAATGTCTCTCTTGTTGTGGGGAACTGCCATTCCTACCTCACTAAACTTATACGGTGAAAAAGTTCCCCACCATACTTCACTCTCTCGTTTCCAATCTCCCCGGAAGATTTAAAATTCGATCGTCTCTTCGGAAAACCCCACCTTACCCTTTCATCAAAATTAACAACTGCTGGTTCCTTCTCGATGGGGGTGCTTGGTTGTGGGGGAGTCTTCGGAGATCACTATGGAAATTGCCTTTGTTATTTCCAAACTCCTATTGTGGCACAAGATGTTCTTGAAGCTGAATTCTGCTGGAGTTTTCGGGGCTTTACTGACTAGCACTTTCTTTCCAATGGCATTCTCTTATTGTAGAAGCCGATTCGGAGCTTCTATTAAAATCTATGCAGAACATACATCACCGGAGTTGGCACCATGTCTATTGGACCAACAACATTAAAGCTATCTCCCAACATTGTGATATTAGGTATCGGTTCATTTTACAAGGAAGGTAACGGGCACGCTAGCCGGCTTGCAAGAAATGATAACTCAACTCAGCAAATTGCTGTCTCTGTTGACCCCCCTCCCCAACTGAAACTGTTTTTGGAATTTGACAGGCTCCAGGCTCCTTACTTCAGATTGGTTCACAGCTAGGCATTCAGTTTTTCTCCTACTTGCTGATCCTTATTTGGCTTGTTTTTGGTCTTTTTTTGCTCCTCCTACAATCAGCCCCTTACTCCTTGGAAAGTGCCTAATTCTTTTCTTTCTCTATTTTCTTGGATTTTGTGGTTATAGGGCACACATTTTTGGGATAGGTTTACTTTTTTACATCTTCGTTTAGGTAGTTTCCTTTTTGGTGTGGAGTTTGTGTCGAGTTATGTTTGTCTCCCATTTGGGATATTTTGTAACTTCACCCTTTTCAATCAACATGTAGGGAGACTAAAGTAGCTCCTTCCCCCCAAATATATATATATATATATATATATATATATATATATATATATATATATATATATATATATATATATATATGTGTGTGTGTGTGTGTGTGTATATATATATATATATATATATATATATATATGTGTGTGTGTGTGTGTATATATATATATATATATACACACACACACACATATATATATATATATATATATATATATAAAGAAAAAGAAATGGTGGTGGCGGCTGCCTTAGCTCTGCTAGGGTTTGGGCTGTGATGGAGCTGTTTGGGGGGCGGCAGAGTCTGTGGTGGTGTCTTTCAGGTTGTTGGAGGTTTGCTGCTGGGCTGGTAAGTGGTGCTCACCCTTGGTGGACTTACTCTGAGGACATTTGTTGGTTTAAAGCTTTCCGGGCTCTCGATGTTACGAATTCGACTACTGTTCCATTGCCTTCTGGTTTGGTAGTTTGATTTGAACTCTTGGTCTTTACTCGTTTCTTTCTGGGGTGTGTTCCTTTTGGCTTTGGCCAGCTCTTGTGTCATGATGACCCCCCCAACTTATGCTTCTGCTGTCATTAACAGTCAGGGGCCTAAATCTGTAGAACACCTTACTTTTCCTCAGATACTGCATGATGCAGCTGCTGGTAGGGCTGATTGCCCTTTTGTTAGACCTCTGGGCATCAAGGATGGTCGACCTGCTATAGTTTTTACTACTCAGGAAATGAATGCCCTGGCTGATTCTGTTAAGTTCACCATTGTGGGTCAATTCCAATATGGACATCCCAAATTGGAAATGGTCAGGAGACATTTTGAAAATTTTCAGTTTGAAGGACAGTGGAAGCTGGGGGTGATGGATGGAAGGCACCTCCTTATTAGGCTATCTAAGGAGGAGGACTATGCAAGGCTGTTGGGAATGCAGGTTATGCGAGTGGCTAATTCATCTATGAAGCTTATCAAATGGTACCCGGGATTTGACCACCGCAAAGAACCCCCTTTAAAACCTTTGTGGTTTACTTTCCCAAACCTACCAATCCAACTATACCACACCAATTCCATTTTTCAGATTAGCAGGGCTCTGGGCACACCCCTTAGAGTTGACTCTCCAACTCATGATATGGGTAACCCCACTGCTGCAAAGGTTTTGATAGAAAGAGATGTGTCACTGCCAGACATTGATAAGATCTGGATTACTACTTCTGATAATGGTGATGGGTTTTGGCAGGAAGTAACACTAGAAAATAAACCTATCTATTGCCACCACTTGCGGGATGTTTGGCCATCCTAAGGAAAAATGCTATAGGCTCGGACCTCCTTCCAAAAACCGAGAAAAAGGTAAGGGTGTAAACCAATACGCCGAGTGGTTAATGACACTCGGATGAACGAGTGTAACTCGGAACTAATTGATGTAATCCCTCTCGCTCAAGCACAACCGGAACCCAAAGAGTACGTACTTCCGGGACGGGTTTTGAATGCTTGAACTCCACATACCAGTTGATTGTCCCTCTCCAGCAATGTTAGAGGAAAATCAAAAGAAAATGGAAGAAGCCTGGCAAATTCAGAAGTCAAAGAAGAAAAAGCATCACTCTACTGAGCTGCAGAAATTAACAGGTCCTTCACAGGAACAATCTGAACTAATGAGAATTCACAATGGATCCCCTCGGCTCCCTTCCGGGAGCGAGAACTACTACTAGATCCGAGGTCCAGATCTAAATCTACTCCTACATCACCCAACCCTAAACCTCCGGATGATCAACTGCCTGTGTTGGAATATTAGAGGGGTGGCACACCCCCTCACCTTAAAGAGATTATTACACTTGTACAAAAAACACCAGCTTTGGTGTATGATTCTTTTGGAACCAATGGTCCATAAAAATCATTCTAGAATCCTAAATAAATTCCCTGGATGCACTTTTTATGCAAATTGCACAAACAAAATTTGGGTGATCTGCAAAAAGAACTCTCTTGGAAGGTTATGGTTGACCACTCCCGGTTTTACACTTGTCATTTTCGATTGATGAGTAATAGCTTTGCGGCAACATTTGTTTATGCTTGTTGTACCAAAGCGAGAGGCTAACTCGTGGAATGAGATTATAAAAATCGGTAAGGAGGAACATCAAAGTTGGATTGTGGGGGGTGACTTTAATAGCATAGCTTCTCCAAGTGAAAAATTGGGAGGGAGAATTCCCAACCAAGGTATGATTTCTGAATTTAATGATAATATCCTTTTGGCAGGCCTTTTTGATCTTGGCTTCATTGGGAACCAGTTCACATGGAGAAGAGGGGCCATTTGGGAGAGACTTGGATAGGTTTTTGGCTAATGATTCACGGCACCACCAATTTCCGCATACCACTATTTCTCATCTTAATTTTGCTTGGATCCGATCACGGACCCCTTCTTTTAACCATTTCCACTCCACAGCCCCAAACCTCCTCCCCTCCATTTAGATACCTAAGCTTTTGGTCTGGCCATCCCGAGTTTAATAAAATTATGCAAGACAACTGGAAAGGGATTTCCTCTACTAACCCTTTTACTAAACTGCAATACCTACAACAGAAACTGGCTAAAGCTCTCAGGAAGTGGAGCTGGGAGTCCATTGGTGATGTCTTCAAGGAGGTAATCCAAGCTGAATGGGAGGTTAACAATACTGAGGTTGCTGCCCAAGCTGATCATAACAAGTTTAAGGATTTTGTTGCTTGCCCAAGAAAAGTTGCTAACTTACATCAATCGGCAAGACCAAATCCTCGGTAGAAAGCTTCTATTAACAAATTTAAACTTGGGGATAGGAATACTAAATACTATCATGCTTGTATTAAGTATAAAAGGAAGTGCAATGCCATTTTTTCAATCAGGACTGATCAAGGGACACTTCTTACTAATGGAACTGATATTGCTAATAGTGCTGTTTCCTTTTTTAAAAGCTTCGACCTTCGAAGCCGGGCTCGGGTATTCCTATTGATAGCAATCCGTTTAATGATGTCCACAACTACACCAGCTCTCTCCATCTTACCGACACTCCCTCTATGGAAGAAATTTGGTCGGCTTTGCGATCATTGACAATTCTAAAGCTGCTTGGACCGGATGGGTTTAATGCTGAATTCTATAAAAAGGCCTGGAATTTTTGTCACACTCGAAGTGGTTGCTTGCAGTTCAAGGTTTCTTTAATGGCATTGATCTTAATCAATACTTCTACTCATCTAACACTGTGCTCATCCCTAAAACAAATGCTCCTGTAAATTGGAACCACTACAGACCTATAAGTCTAACTTCAGTGATAAGCAAACTAATTAGCAAAGTTATTGTGGGGAGATTACAACCTCATCTGGACAAAATTATTAGCCCTCAGCAGTCAGCTTTTGTGAAAGGAAGGTCCATAGCCGACAATGTTCCGCTTGCCGGGAATTACTTCTTGATCTTGACAAAACATGTAGGGGAGGTAATATCATATACAAACTTGACATTAAGAAAGCATATGATACTCGTAGATTGGAACTTCATTCTCCAAGTGCTGCATGCCAGAGGCTTTCCACTTGAGTTCTGCCAAATGATCAAAAGATGGCTGAAGTTCAACCATCACTCAATTCTGGTAAATGGTCAGTGTTGGGGAGGTTTCCAAGCTACCAGAGGTCTTAAACAGGGAGACCCTCTTTCCCCCTCCATTTTTATATTAGTGATGGATTATCTCTCTAGACTCCTTGAAGCTCAAATTTCTCCTCACCACTATGCTAGATACCACCATAAATCAAATGTTATCATCTCCCATCTATTGTATGCTGATGATCTGATGTTATTTTCCAGAGCTTCCAAACTGGCTGTCAAGAGAGTTAATGAATGCCTTACTCAATTCCAAAATATTTACGGGCTCCAATTTAACAAATCCAAATGTGAATTGATTTTCTCTAGTAACACCAAGCCTGACCTCATCCATTGGATTACTAGCTATCTTGGATTTTCTACTTGCATCTCTTCCTATGAAATACACAGGAGTGCTTCGATCAAGGGAAATCTAAGCGGCTCCACTTTGATGAGATCATTGGTAAGTCTGAATACCCGACTCTCTAATTGGGCTAATTCTTATTTATCTGATGGGGGAAGAATCACTCTACTTCACGGTATCCTTACCACCTTCCCTAATTATGTTCTCCAAATGGCTTGTTTAAAGAAAAGCTCCGAATCCAAATTGAAAGAATTTTTAATAGGTTTCTTTGGTACGGTCAGAGGAAGCAAATGCACTGGGCAAGTTGGCAGAAACTTGCCAAACCTACTTGGGCTGGAGGATTGGGTTTTAAAGGGTTGCATCATCTGCAGAAAGTCAATTTCTACAAGTTATGGGTGGAATTCAGACAACAGAAGTCTCTATGGGCACTTTACTTGACAGGAAAATATTGTAAAGATAGCCACCCTGGCTTGGCCCAAATTAAACCAGGTTGCTCTAGAATTTGGAAACAAATGCTTATCAATAGAGATCCGGTGAATCACTTTTCACATGGGAGCTTGGTCGAGGGAAGATTATGTTCGGCGGGATACTTGGTGCCCACCGAAATGAAGATTGCTATCCCACATACTAACCAACAGCTTTTCCCTGTGGCTACTGCTGGGACAATAATCATTGGTCCCTCACTAAGCTTCGAGAATTGCTCGGTGATTTTTCTGCTCAACGGGTTTCGCTATTCATTTTGATACTTCCCAACCGACAAAATTATACGGCGGAATGGTAAGCCCCACGGCCTTACTAAGCATATCTACCGGACCATTTACAATTGGCACGACATTACTTGGGGCAAACATATCCGGAACAATTATCTAACTCCATCCATGTCTTTCTTCATCTGGAGGCTCTTTCACCATCTACTTCCTATCGATGACATCCTCGAACTCAAGGGAATTAGAGGACCTTCCAAGTGCTACCTCGTGGGACTGCTTCGTCGAATCTCCGCAACATCTTTTCTTTAATCGTTACTTTTCTCGGGAAGTCCGGAGGGGTGTGATCAATTTATTAAACATAAATACTATTCTACTTGATTGGAAGGACATATCCACTGCTTGGCGACAATGGAATAAAGCTAATTTAGTGGTCGTCCCTTTTCGATTGCATGGTTCATCTGGATGCACGAGGAACAAAGTAAAAAATGAGGAGGAGAGCGAGCAAAGTATTAGCTGTGGTAACAAATTGTCGGGCCTTCTTGACTAAAATCATACTTTGGAAGCACTTCCCCAACATTCTTCACTATCCTACCCTTCTTCACCCAAGCGAGTTTAAGATTATTTTAGTTAATTGGAAGGCTCCTCTCTCCCCTTTCATTAAAGTTAACACCGATGGGGCTTTTGCGACTGCTGGTGCTTGGGTGTGGTGGTGTGTTCGGGGATCCATATGGCAAGTGTATCTGTCTCCTCCATACTCCTACTTGTGGCGGTCGATGATTTAGAAGCCGAGTTAATAGCAGTTTTTGGGCTATACATTTGGCCATTTCCCTGCCATTGGCATAATATCCTTGTGGAATGTGACTCTGCCACTATTCCGCAATACTTACATAACACTCTCCATCCTCCTTGGCATCTTTCAAATTGGATACATAAGATCGGAAGACTCTCCCAACAATGTAATATCCAGTTCTCTTTCATTTACGAGAGAAGGTAATAGGCACCGCTAATTGGCTAGCTAGGAAAGCCCTCCACTCTCAACAGGTCCTTGTGTCAGCTGCCCCTCCTCCTACCCTGTCCTACCTTTTGGATGCAGACCTTGTGCAGGCTCCACATTTTAGATTGGTGTCTATTAGTGGATGACATATGTTTTGCTTTTGTTTTCTTTTTACGTTGGAAGTATACTCGGTGTCCGTATAGGGTGTGGTGTGTAGCATCTTATACCACCATAGTATTTTTGGTTACTTCATTCGGGGTATGTAATTGTTTTTTTTTTCATCATTAACATGTAGGGAGCTACTCTAGCTCTTTTCTTTTAAAATATATATATATATATATATATATATATATATATATACACACACACACACACACACACATATATATATATATATATATATATATATATATATATATATTTAACAAAAGAACAAAAACTTTATTCATTATAAAGGTTTAGTACATCTAATAAAAGGGAGCTTTAGAGAATCCCCAAAAGTAATAGCCTTAATGGCTCGGAAGGAGTTACGGAGAAAACAATATTACTATTAGTTGCGGCATTTTTAGCAAGCCGGTTGATATATATATATATACATATATATATATATATACATATATATATATATAGATATATACATATATATATATATATAATCCAAACTCTTTTCCGGAGTTTGCTCGGTTGTTCCATTTTTACTAACTTCTCAAACAAAATTTGGGTTCTTAGCAGGCAGGAACTTCATTGCAAAGTTATTGTGGACCATCCTTAATTGGTTCATTTACACTGTACAGTTAATGGAATTACTTTTGCTACTACTTTTGTATATGCTGGCTGCACTAAAGCTGCAAGAAGAGAACTGCGGCGGGAAGTCCATCTTCTCGACTCAATGGAGAATCACGAATTTGGATTGTGGGTGGAGACTTTAACAATATTTCTTTTGCTATAGAAAAATGCGGTGGCAGACCACCTAATCTCAACAAACTCACTGAGTTTAATGATAACATCCAGAGAGCTAATCTTTTTGATTTGGGGTTTCAAGGGAACCCTTTTACTTGGAGGAGGGGTAAAATTTGGGAGAGATTAGATAGATTCCTGGCAAACAATTCTTGGCACCAAACATTCCTTCATACAACCATTTCCCACCTTAATTTTGCTGGGTCTGACCACAGACCATTACTTATTTCCATTACTAATCCCCCCAACATAACCAGTTCCCCCCTTTCAGATTTCTGAATTTCTGGTCTTCCCACCCTCAATTCCAATCGATTATCTCTAAGCAGTGGACTGGTTGTCCCCATTCCAACCCTTTTATCAGACTTCAGAATCTTCAACTGAAATTGGCTGCTGTCCTCTCACTGGAGTTGGGAGACTATTGGTGACATCACTCAAAATATTGTACAGGCTGAGAAGGATCTCTCTTCTTTGGAAGTTGCTGCCCTCACTGATGAAACTAAGTACTGCCAGATGGTCTCTACTCAAGAACATTTACTTACTCTTATTGATTGGCAGGACCAATTCCTTAGACAAAAGTTGCTACTTCTAAATTCAAAGATGGAGATAGGAACACTAAATTTTTTCATGCATGGATAAAATTCAAAAGGAAATGTAATGCTATTCATTCCATATTAAATAATCGAGGTCTTCTATCGAATGAGGAAGTCTGCTATTGCCAATGATGCTTGTCAAGTATTATCGGGAACTTCTCACTTATAAGCTCGGCGACAGATCACCTATTGATGAAAGCCTATTTAATAAAGAATAAAATTACACTCAGTCTCTCCATTTAGCTGATATTCCCTCACAAGAGGAAATTTGGGTGGCAATTAACTCTATTGACGACTCTAAAACAACGAGCCCGGATGGGTACAGTGTCGAGTTCTATAAAAAAACCTGGAACACTTGCAAAGCTGAGGTTACCACTGTTACTCAAAGCTTCTTTTCTGGAAGGGATATTCCCCAATATTTCCATGCATCTACTATTGTTCTTGTGCCTAAGAACAATGCCCCCAAGTGCTGGAACCACTATAGACATATCAGCCTAACCACTGTTATCAGCAAGGAGATCAGTAAAATCATGGTAGGCAGATTGCAACCTCATCTTGCTCATATTATCAGCCCCAACCAATCAGCTTTTGTTAAAGGCAGATCTATTGCTGATAATGCCCTCCTTGCTCAAGAACTTTTGTTGGATTTGGACGGATCTTGTAGGGGTGGTAACTTGATTTACAAACTAGACATTAAAAAGGCATATGATACTATTGATTGGAACTTCATTCTTCAGGTGCTTAATGCTAGAGGTTTTTCTACTGCTTTTTGTTTACTCATAAAGAGATTGCTTCAGAATAATAACCACTCAATCCTCATTAATGGTAAATGCTGGGGAGATTTCAGAGCTACTAGAGGGCTTAAACAAGGAGATCCACTCTCACCCACCATTTTTATTATTGTTATGGACTATCTTTCTAGGTTGCTGGATACTCAAGTCTCTAACCACCCTTATGCTCAATTTCACCATAGGTCAGATATTAACATCTCTCACCTTTTATATGCTGATGACTTAATGATATTTTCCAGAGCTTCTAAAGCTGCTGTTAATAAGGTGATGAACTGCCTCAACAATTTTCAACAGATTTCTGGCCTTCATTTCAACAAAAACAAATGTGAATTGCTATTCCCCAACAATATCCATCCTAACATTATCCACTGGACTACTGAATTCACTGGTTTTGTCAAAACCAGCCTTCCCATAAAGTACTTGGGGGTTCTTCTTATCAAAGGCAGAACTAAACAAACTCATTTTGAAGAGATCATTGGCAAGCTGAACACTCAGCTCTCAAGTTGGTCCAATTCCTTCCTCTCATCTGGTGGCAGAATTACTCTTCTGAATAGCATGTTAACCTCTTTCCCTTCTTATATTTTACAAATGGCTTGCTTGAAGAAAAGTTCCAGGCTTCAGATTGAGAGAATCTTTAACAGATTTCTTTGGTCTGGTCAAAGAAAACAATTTCATTGGGCTAGCTGGCAAAGGGTAGCCTTGCCTAAAGTTGCTGGTGGTTTAGATTTTAAAGGCTTGAAGCATCTACAACAAGTTAATTTTTGTAAGCTATGGATCCATTTCAGGGAGAAAAATTCTTTTTGGGCTCAATTCATGAAAGGGAAATACTGTAGAAACACTCATCCCTTATCCTCTCAAATCAAAACGAGTATATCTAGAATGCTGGAAACATATGCTCATTAACAAAGAAACTGCTGAATCTCTCATATACTGGGAGTTAGGCAAGGGTGACATCCTGTTTTGGCATGATAATTGGTGTCAAAGGGAGATTTTGGTTCCCCTTCCCAATATTACCAAAGATTACTTCCCTATTTCCAGCTGTTGGGAGAACATGAATTGGTCAATTCCTAAACTGAAACTCTTCTCGGTCGACTACGTTGTGGATCAGGTGGCTCAAATCCCTTTTGATAGGAATCAGCTGGATAAGCTCAGATGGTTAAATGGTAAAAGTAGCAGCATTACCAAACATATTTACTCTAGCATCAACTCTTGGAGTCAGGTCAGCTGGGGCAATACTATATGGAACAAATATCTTACTCCCTCCATGTCCTTCCTCATTTGGAGAATCTTCCATGGGTTTGTCCCAACTGATGATATTCTAAAACTCAAAGGTTTGAGAGGTCCTTCCAAATGCCTCCTCTGTGCTGTAAATTCTGAAACTCTGAATCATCTCTTTTTTAAATGCTCCTTCTCTCAGGAGGTTTCGTCGGGTCTGATTAGCAAATTGAACATTAACCAGCTACTGTTAGATTGGCAAGATTTTACTGCTTGCTTGGAATTCTCGGCGAAAGCTAAAGCTGGGGAGATCCCATGTATTGTGGCTTGGTTCATTTGGATGCACAGAAATGGGGTTAAGTATGATGGGGTGATTAAAAAGGCTGATAGGGTAGTTACCCACTGCCTCTCTTTTTTCTCAAAGTTAATTTCTGTTAAAAATTTTCCAAACATCCTACAGCCATCCTTGTCTGGCAATAGATCTATTCTTCACAAAGTCATTCAGATTTTTTGGAAAGCTCCCAACCCTCCTTTTATTAAAGTCAATACTGATGGAGCTTTCACTAATCAGATTGCTGGCATTGGTGGTATTTTCAGGGACCATACTGGGAAAGGTTTGCTTTTCTTCCAGGCTCCTACTACAGCAGCTGATCCATTGGAAGCTGAATTGGCTGTTGTTTTTTGGGCACTTCACATTGCTACACTCTTTCAGTGGTCATCAATCATTGTGGAGGGAGACTCTTCTACCTTATTACAGTACTTTCAGAATGACCTTCCCCCTCCTTGGCACCATTCCACATGGGTTTATAAAATCAGATCTTTGCTGCCCCAGCTTACTGTGCAGTTTTATTTTATTTTCATGGAAGGTAACAGACCTGCTAATTGGATTGCTAAAAGAGCCTTATCTTCCCAAGAGATAATGGTCTCTTCTTCTCTACCTTCCCAGCTACATCATCTCATCCAGGCTGACTCTTTCCAAGCTCCCCATTTCAGACTTTTGGAGTAATGTCCCAGCTATTGTTACTCTCCCAGCATCTGCTATAAGCTGTTTATAGTTATTGTTGGTGCCTTTACTGTTCTATTTTTTTTGGTCGTTTTCTTTTTAGGTTTTCTTCTGGGCTGATTTTGGGAGAGGCCTTTTATTTTCTATTTTATTTTCACTTACTTAGTCTTTTTTTCTTATTTTGGTGTGGAGTTGTATTGGGTTGTTTCTTCCCGGTGGGATCTCTTTTTGTAACTTCACTCTTTTAAATCAACATGTAGGGAGCCAAGAGTAGCTCCTTCCCCCAAATATATATATATATATATATATATATATATATATATATATATATATATATACACTGCAACCATTGTAAAATATTTGGTCATACTAGAGAAAGATGTTACAGACTTCATCCCCCTTCCAAGAAAGGGAATATACCTGCCAAAGACACTATTGGAAGGTCAGTGACTGAACTTGACAGTGGTGCTACTCCATTTGTTACCTTGGAGGAGGGTGAACTTCCCCCAGTTCCCATTAGACACGAAATTGATATGGTAACTATTGTTACCCCCTCTTCATCCACTCTTTCCCCTGCTGGATTAGTGGGAGCAGGCAAAGAGGTGGAAGAGCACACTCCAACTTCATCAGACATGAAGGATAAAGACACTCCAACTTCCACAGTCAGGAAGTTTAAAGAGCAGGTTACCCCTACTAAGTGATTATTGTTAGAGGATCTCTAGGTTACCTTGGAGGAATATTTGCAAATTCAAACTGCTAGAAAAAAGAAGAAGCCCAAAAATGAGATACATAAACTCATTGACAAACCTTTAAATACCACAGGAAAATTACATTTGGATGGTTCTCCCTCTTAACCATCTAAAGGAAGAACCGTATCCAAATCCCAATCTACTCTCGCTATCTAATGTTTAATTTCATTTGTTGGAACATTAGGGGTATTTCTCATCCCCTATCTCTCAAAATACTTCTCCATCTAATCAAGAAAAACCATCTATGGTGCATTGTTACCTTTGAACCCATGGTTCACAAACAATCCCAAAGAATTATTAGTAAGTTTGTTGGCTTCACTCGTCATGCTAACATAAACAACAAGATTTGGTGCTTTTGCACGAAGGAGCTTTCACGGTCTGTAATTATTGATCACTCTCAATTTTTGCATATTTCCTTTTCGTTGAATGGTAATCTAGACTTTGCCTCTTTTTTCTATGATAGGTGTAGCAAGGAGGACAGGCAGGCCCTTTGATCCAATCATTATGGAATCAGTCAATTCATGTCTTCCCCTTGGATTGTGGGATGAAATTTCAACTGCATAAGTTCAATTCCTGAAAAATTAGGTGGCAGGCTTCCTAATTTGGCCAAGATGACTATTTTCAATGATAATATACAAGCTAAAAGATTGTTTGATCTTGGATTTAGGGGATCCAGGTTCACATGGAAGAGGGGTAGAATTTGGTAAAGGCTAGACAAGATTCTGGTGAATGAATTGTGGTAGGACCAAATTCTTTTGTCCTTTGTTACTCATCTTACTTTTGCTAGCTTTGATCACAGACCATTACTCATCTCCATCACTTCTCCTAATCACTATTTACACCCACCCCCTTTTAGATATATGAACTTGTGGTCCTCTCATAACCAGTTCCTCAGTATTGTTTCCTAACATTGGGCTAATGTTCATCACATTGACCCATTTATCAAATTGTTCCTGCTTCAAATCAAAGTAGGTAAAGCCTTAAAGAAGTGTAGTTGGGCATCTTTTGGTAATGTTCATAATGCTATAGAGGAGACTGAAAAGTAAGTACAAAGGCTTGAGGAGTTGATTCTACAAGGCCTTTCTGGGAACCATCTTTACTGTTGGCTCAAGAGAGATTGCTAGTGTCCATTGAAAGTTATGAACTATTCTTGAAGCACAAGGCCTCTATCAACATTTTCACTGATGAGGATAGAAATACAAAATTCTACCACTCAAGTATAGGTGAAAATGAAACACTATACATTCTATCCAAGGAGAGGAGGGTAACTGGCTGAAAACCACTGAAGATATTGCCTTTGATGATGTGCAGCACTTTCAGCAAATTGCCTCGCAGACCAATATGAATTACACTGCCATTGATAACTCTCTTTTTGCTGAGGAATTTTCCCATTGTCAAACTCTAAACCTTACTGAGGTCCCTTATGAACAGAAAATCTGGAATGTACTTCAGTCCATTGACAGTTCTAAGGCAACTGGACCAGATAGATGCAGTGTAGATTTTTACAAAAATTTCTGGGCAGTCATTAAATTTGATGTGGTTACTGCTGTTTGTAGATTCTTTCAAGGTAATGAAATCCCTTCTTATTTTAGTGTTGCTAACATTGTGTTGGTGCTCAAGAATCAGACACAACAGAAATGGGATCATTTTAGGCCTATGAGTCTGACCATTGTTATCAGCAAGCTTTTTAGCAAGATCCTGGTGGGTAGGCTACAACCACATATGGAGCATTTGATTAGTGCCAATAAAAAAGCTTTTGTGAAGAGTAGCTCTAACTCAGACAATGTTTTGCTTGCTCAAGAATTACTTCTAGATTTAAATATTCCATGTAAAGGTGGCAACATGATCTACAAGCTAATATAAAGAAGGCCTATGACACAATTGCTTGGCAGTTCATCCTAAACACCCTTGCTGCTAGAGGTTTGAACAACAACTTTGGTTCTCTTATCCACAAATGGCTCCTCTCTAGCACTAATTCAGTATTGATCAATGGCAAAGCTTGGGGTCTTACACAGCATCCAGAGGACTCAAACAAGGAGATTCACTATCACCTACTATTTTTATCCTTGCCATAGATTATCTATCCAGACTGTTTAATAGAACTTTACTGTCTTATGGATTAACTTGTTATAGACATAGATCAACTGTGGCAGTGTCCCATTGGTATATGTTGATGACATCCTGATCTTCTCTAGTGCCCACAAAAATGTTATAAAGAAGGTCTTTCATTGCTTACAGGTGTTTGAATCTACCTCCGGTATGGTCTTTAATCCAACTAAACGTCGACTTCTGTTATCTAACAAATTGACCCCACATTGTAAACAGTGGGCCTTAAAATTTATTGGTTTCACCCACATCCATCATCCTATGAAGTACCTTGCTGTGCAACTCATCACAAGTAGAGCCAAGCAATGCTAATTTGATGAAGTCATCAACAAAATCCACTCCTATCTTTTCTGTTGGACCCAGACCTTTCTCTCCAATCATAGTAGAATCACCCTCCTCAAAAGTATTCTCACAACTTTCCCATATTATATTCTTCAAATGGCTACAATTAAAAATAGCACCCATACTCAGTTGGAAAGGGCTTTCAACGGGTTCTTATGGTCTGGACAAAGGTAGCAGAAGCCTTGGACTTCCTTGCAACATGTAGCCAAGCCCACATTGGGTGGGGGCCTAGGTTTTAAAGTCCTTCCATAGCTACAACATGTTAATCTTTGTAAACTCTGGATTAATTTCAGATCATAAACATCCTTATGGGCAAAATTCATGTTGGGCAAGTATTGCAAAGGTCTCCATCCCTCAGAGGTGGTCAGGAAACTGGGGGACTCCAAACTATGGGTTAAAATTCTTCAGGTTAGAAGTATTGCTGAAGATTTATTCCTTTGGGACAAAGGCCATGGGGATATCCATTTTTGGTTGGATAATTGGTGCCCCAAAGAGTGGCTTCTCCCTGGCAGTGCACCCTAATATCCCAATCATAGAGTTGTTGATTGCTGGTCTGGCTGCAACTAGTCAATACCCTTTCTTCAGTTCTTTCTATAGGGCCCTTCAGTGCAGAAAGTTAGCAGCCTTCCTTTTGATAGAGGTAGACCACATAAAGTCTGTTGGCAAAAATTTTGCTACCAGAGTCTTACCAAAGCTGTTTATACCAAATGTTTCACTTGGGACAACATTTCATGGGGGAAGGTGATATGGACCATTCATCTGTCACCATCCATGTCATTCTTTTGTTGGAGATTTTTTCTCAAGTTTATTCCCACAGATGATATACTAAAGCTTAAAGGACTTAGAGGCCCATCAAGATGCTGGCTTTATTCTAAGGAGGAGGAATCCATGACCCATCTTTTCTTTGGTTGTCATTTCCTCAACAAGTATAACATAGTTTATTGAATAAACTATCTATTCAAAGGGAGGATTTCAAATGGGATTTTCTTCATAACTACTAGAATCAATGGTTCTCTAACAAGCTGGGAGTGGTCCCCTAGATTATTGCTTGGTTCCTTTGGATGGCTAGGATCCAGATTAAGTATCAGGGGAAGCCATGTGTTGTGACCACTGTTGTGAGTCATTGGACTATTTTTATATAAAAGTTAATTCAACATAAATCTTTCCCTAACATTCTTACTCACTATGCTGTGGATTGAGGCCCTCTCCTAGGGTCTATATTGTAGTGTGGAAACTTCCTTTGCCCTCCACAGTTAAAATTAATACTGATGGAAGTTTCTTAGAAAATATAGCTGGAATTGGAGGGGTTTTCATAAACTCTTTTGCGAAGTGGTTGTTGTTCTTTCGGGCCTCAGTGGTGGCAGTGAATGCTCTAGAAGCTGAATTGGTGGCTGTTTATTTGGCCCTTAAGCTAGCCTTAAGAGTCTCTTGGCTCACATTATGGGTGGAAGTGGATTCTGCTGTTCTGCTCCAGCTTGTGGAACAAGGGGAGTTGTCAGCTTGGCATCACAACATCTAGATTCATAAAATTGGACAGCTCATGACTTTGGTTCATGTATTTAGGTGCTTTTTCCTGACTGGATCTTTAACCAAAGTGTGGTTTGCTTTTCCCTGATAAGATTTCTCCTTCAATTACTCACTGGATCTTGAAGTTCACTGGTTATACTAGAGCCAATCTTCCACTGAAATACTTTGGTGTGCACCTCACCAAAGGCAGAACTAAGAGACTGCATTTTGAGGTGACACTGGATAAGATTTATGCTTAACTGTCCAGCTGGGCCCATTCCTTCTTGTCAACTGGTGGCAGAAATACTTTACTTAACAGCATACTTACTACTTTCCCTTCTTATGTCTTACAAATAACTTGCATGAAAAAAAGTACAAGAATTAAAATGGAGAGGCTCTTTAACAGTTTATTTTGGTCTGGCCGAAGAAAGCAATTACATTAAGCTAGCTGGCAAAAGTTAGCAAAAATTTTTGGGGCACGAGGAGTGGGGTTTAAAGGCCTGAAACAGCTGCAGCAGGTAAATTTTTGTAAGCTTTGGATTCAATTCAGACAAAAACACTCACTTTGGTCTAAGTTCATGATGGGCAAATATTGTAAGGAGAATCATCCCACTATTGTACAAGATAAGATAGGCTCCTCTAAAATTTGGAGGCAAATGCTGAAACACAAACACTTAACTGAAAAATCTTTATAAGCGGGTATTAGGGAGGGGGGAAATTCTCTTCTGGCATGATCATTGGTGCCCTGCTGGTATGTTAATCTCTATTTCCACAGTTACAAACACATAGTTCCCTGTTGCTGATTTTTTGGATGGAGATGTTTGGTCCATCCCTTTCTGAATCAAATCATGCAGGAATCTTCTGTGGCCTAGGTTTCTAAAATCCCATTTGATAGGTCTAAACCTGACAACATTAATTGGCATAATGGTCAGCTGCACAGCCTGACTAAATACATATATCATGTCATTCATCCTTGGGCCCAAGTGGATTGGGGGGCACAGTTATGGAATAAATTCCTTACTCCCTCAATGTCATTCTTAAATTGGAGAGTCTTTCACAGCTGCATCCCAACTGATGATATACTTAAGTTGAAGGGTTTGAGGGGACCTTCTAAATGTTGCCTTTGTGGACAATAAGCAGAATCCACTCAGCATCTGTTTTTCAATTGTACTTTCTCATGGGAAGTCTAGGCTGATATCACTGAGCTTATTAATATCAACACCATGCAGTTGGAGTGGCAAGATCTGACTAATTTCTTGCATTCTTGGCTGAAGGCAAAGCTTGGGGTAATCCCCTTTATCATTGGCTGGTTCATATGGATGCATAGGAATAGCATCAAATTTGAAGGCAAAACTAGCAATGTATCAATTGTGGCGGGTAACTGCCATTCCTATATCTCCAAATTGATCAGATACAAGAAGTTTCCAAACATCCTGAAACCCCCCCCTGGGATTAACTCAATAGGCTAGAATTATAAGGATTGTGTGCACAGCTCTTGCATATCCATTTGTTAATGTTAACAATGATGGTGCATTCTCTGATGGTGGGGCTGGTATTGGAGGTACTTTCAGAGATTTTAATGGATAGAGTTTTTGTTTTTTCCAGGCACTTGTGGAGGTAATTGACCCATTGGAAGCAGAATAAATGGTTGTTTACTGGGCCATCACTCTTGCCCTTCCCAACAACTGCCACCACCTCATTGTGGAGGGAGATTCCACCTTTTGGCTACAATATCTGAACAAAGAGCTGCCCCCACCTTGGCATCACTTCCAATGGGTCCACAAAATTCAAGCTTTATCATTCCATCAACCTATTCTCTTCTCCTTTATCTTTAGGGAGGTTAACAGACCGGCCAATTGGCTTGCTAGAAGGGGTCTTGACACTAAGGAAGTTTTTGTTTCTTCCTCACCCTCCCAGCTATCTTTTTTGTTGGAAGCTGATGTTTTTAATGTTCCTCATTTCAGAGTTGTTCATGTGTAGGTTTTGTTTTTAGGTTTGGGTATATATATACAATTCATATATATACAGGTCAAAACCTTTTTATGGGCATGTTTTCTATTTTTTGGGTCCAGTCTAATGTACTTGTGTGGAGAGAAACCCTTGTGTTGTAGGGGCCTCTCTGCACTTTCTTTTATGTAACCCTCTTTTGATCTAACATATAGGGAGCCTTTTGTTGCTCTTTTAATATATATATATATATATATATATATATATATATATATATATATATATATATATATATATATATATGATGGCGGCCGTTAATTCGCTTTCTGCTAGGGTTTGTTCTCTAATGGAGCTTCGGCGGCGCATGGTAGGTTCCCAGCTGTGGATGGTGTTAATGATCCTTGTTTGCTTTGTTATTTTGGTTTTTGGTGGTACTTTAAGCTATTTTGGTTATTCTCTTCCTTTTTGGGCTCCTCTTTTTCAAATTTTCTTACTGTTCTATTGATTACTTCAAATTTCTCTGGTGGTGCTGCATCCTTTGTGGACTGTTCTTCACTGGATTTTCTTTTTTTGGAACCTTGTTCCTGCTCTTTTTTCTTCTTCCCTGGATTTTTTGCCTTTGGAGCCTTGTTCCTGCTCCATTAATTTCTGCTTCACTGCCTTTGATCTGTTATGGCCAGGCCCTTCCCCATTGACATTGCTACCAATGCTTAATGGGCTAAGGCCACCTATGCAGGTGTTATTGGCAGTGGCCAATCTCAACATAAATCCTTTGATCACCTTGTTTTCCAACAAGCACTTCATGATGTTGTAGCTGGAAAAGGAATATGCCCTTATTTAAGACCCCCTGGAACTATTAATGACCAGCCTGCAATAACATTTACTTCCCATGAAGTCCACCAACTCACTTCAGCTATTAAATTTACATTAATTGGTAAATTCCAAATGGGCCAACCCAAAATGGATTCAGTGAGGAAATTTTTTTTATAGTCTTGCTTTATCTGGCTCTTGGAAGCTTGGTTTGATAGATGGCTGCCATCAACTTATTAGATAATCCAATGAAGAAGACTATGCAAGAATTTTTAGAAAACAAGCTGTTGTCATTACAGGTCCCACTATGAAGTTCATCAAATGGACACCTGACTTTGACCCCAATAAAGAACCTCCAATCATCCCTATGTGGTTTAAACTCCCTAATCTACCTATACAGTATTATCATCCTAATTCCATTTTCAACATCAGTCAAGTGCTGGGCACCCTTTTGAAGGTTGATTCACCCACGTTTGATATGGCTAGACCAGCTGCTGCAAGGGTCCAAGTTTAAAGAGACATCACCCTCCCTGATCTTAAGGGAGTATGGGTTAAAGCTGCTGATGATGAACTTTTTTGTCAGGAATTTGAGGTTGAGCATAGACCTTTATATTGCTTACATTGTAGGATGTTTGGGCACATAGAGGACTCTTGCTACAGACTTCACCCTCCCCAAAGAAAAAGTCCCACTACTACTAAACTGAAACCTGAGTCTACTTTAGCAAAACTTTCTTAGAATTAAATAACCAAGCCATAGGACTTCGAGGTAGTTTGCCTAGTGCAACATAAATTCTCAACTCTTCGTTAGGCATTTGCATGATCATGTCATGTAAATTAAGCCCTAACTGGTTTTAGGACTCCAAGGTTGTCGTTCAGTATGACATAAATCCTCACATTTTCTAGGTTGATTGTATGATTATGTCATACGAATATAAGTCCTAATTAACTAAAATTGGCAAGATTGAAATATAAAGATAATATTAGTATTTTCCCAAATCCGAGCCAAACAATAGGATAGTTTGGGAAGTTGCCAAGATTCTTCTTGGATCCTCGGCTTCTCCTACTTCTCTTCCTTTGGACTCTCAAAAATAAATTGTTCCAAATTTTGAGTCATTCCCTTTTGAAATTCCAAAATCCAATCTTAGAAACCTAAACTTTGAAATTCTTGAGAGCAAAACCACTGATCATTATTGAGAGTTTTCTTAAGTGATTCCCTTCATTTAAGATGTAATTAACTATAGGGGCTTGCCCTTATAGGGAACATTAAGAACCCAGATAATATAAACCCTGCTTAATTCCTTTATATTAAGGAGAGGAATTTGTCGGCTTATAAAATTGGTTCACAAACCAAACGGATGTCACAAATCTTCTAGTTTATTTAATCGAGCCCCATCATCAAGCAGTGTGTCTATTCTTTGGGATAGATACACGGTTTGTGGTGCGGTGCTCATTTATATAAACTATTTGGGATGTGAGATTGGTTTGATTTCATATCTTAAAACTTTTAAACTTAAAATTACTTTCAAAATCAAATGTTATCTTTTAAACTATATATATATATTTAAATTAAATTTAAAATATGAAAATTCGCCGACAATTTCTGTAGGCGACCCCCTTTTTAGAATACAACACATAACCTAAAAATATGCCGACAGGTGTCTAGTAACATACTGCGGGATGTATGGATCAACCCCAGCATGTTCTTCTGCATGTTTTGGCTCCTCGGGGATAATCTCCGTAGGGACATCCTCGGGGGGTACTTTCGCAAGAAGACTCTTCGGATCCGGTACGTATGCTCGGCGTCGAGGTACCGACCCTATTTCTGCTTTTCTTGATATTTCTTTTATTTGTTCTGACGAACCGGTCTCCTTGGAACATTTGCACTAACAGTATCCACTGTCTGTTTATATTGATCTTTTGCTAACTTGGTCAATATTTTGCGAATGCGAAGATTCTTATTTCTTCGCTGGGTAGCAGTGAGAGTAGCTCACCTTACCCCTTGAATTTCTGTGGGTGCGGCGCTGACAAGCCTACCCTTTGCTGTGGCAACCACGGACTTAACTTTCTTATCCTCTCCAATTGCATGTGCGGCGTTTG
Organism: Papilionanthe hookeriana x Papilionanthe teres; assembly: GCA_022702705.1. NCBI lineage: Eukaryota > Viridiplantae > Streptophyta > Magnoliopsida > Asparagales > Orchidaceae > Papilionanthe > Papilionanthe hookeriana x Papilionanthe teres. The sequence goes on along the minus strand of CM040432.1, from coordinate 11,924,316 downwards.
CTTTTCTTTTCTTGCTGCTGGATTGGTGACTCATACCACCCATTTTCATCACTGTCTGGCTGTGAAGTTCTTCTCGATCAACTGGGATCCAATCATTTTCTTCGTATTGTAAGCCGGCTAGTGTGAAGTCTGAGTCAATATCTATCACTGCTCCATCCCTCACCCTCTTTTCATTAAGTGCTAGATTCACGCCATTTCTAAAGTTTAGAACCAACCGCCCGTTCGACATTTCCCTGCGAAAAAACAAGGAAAGGATCAGGGGCTGTACTAAGAACAAGAACAATAAGAAAAACACTTAAAAATTTTTATTCACTTCTTTTAAATTTAAAGAAAGTAGGAAGAGATGAGAAAATATCAGGAATAAATGGATTTAAAAGGAAGGATTGACATTTTATTATTATGATTTCCCATGTTATCTTTTTAACATTTTTGTTGATGAGATTTTTTTTTATCATCCACTTTATTTTGTTTTGGGCTCGGACCCAGTCACAATGTGATTATTTCACCCGTGTTTCTAGGGATAAGATTCTATTTTAGAGGCCACCCTTCAAAACATCAGGTCGCGTAATACTTCTTTAAATACTGTCCATTGATTGGAAGCATGGCTCGTTCTCCACTGCAATTCACCAGTTGGTAGGAACCTCCAGAGTAGACTGTCTCGGCCATGAACGACCCTTCCCATGTTGGTTCAATTTTACCACGTATCTTGCGATGTGTAAGAATAGGTCTTCTGAGAATAAGAACTAAGTCACCGACTTTGAAAGTTCTTGGGCAGACCAGTTTATCATGGGCCTGGATCATCTTGGCTTGATACAGTTCCAAATTCTACTGTGCGGAAAGTCTTTTCCCTTCCAAGCTTTCCAATTCTTCCAGTCGTAGTCTGGCATTTTCTTCTGTGATGATATTTTCTGCAACTGTGATCCGGAGTGACAGAAGCTGAACTTCCAGGGGCAAGACGGCTTCGGACCCGTACACTAAAGCTTAAGGCGTAGACTGAGTAGGAGTCCTAAAAGTTGTGCTGTAGGCCCATAAAGCTTCTAACAACTTCTCGTGCCAATTTCTCTTGTTGTTGTCCAAAGTTTTCTTTAAAATTTAAACGAAAGTTTTATTAAAATCCTCGGCCAGGACGTTTGCTCTTGGGTAGTAGATCGTTGAGCATCGCCAATCGATCCCGTGTCTTCTAACAAAACTGTTGATCTTTGTACTCTTAAATGCAGATCCATTATCTGAAGTGATCCTGCGCAGTACCCCAAAACGGTAGACGACTTGGTTCTTAAAAAATTGTAGCACGTAGTGTGCCTTCACTTCTTTGAGTGGTATAGCTTCTGCCCATTTAGAAAATAAGTCTGTAGCTGCAAGAATGAAGCGATGTCCTCTTGAAGAAGGCGGTTCTATCGAACCCACTATATCTGTGCCCCAACATTCAAACAGCCACGACACGATTGTCGGATGTAGCACATTTGGAGGTTGGTGTAGAACCACTCCGTGCACTTGACACTGGTGACAACTTTTGGCAACTTTCATACAGTCGGTCATCATTGAGGGCTAGTAGTACCCTAGTCTTTTAATCTTCATTTTCATTTTTGGACCCGACTGATGAGCGCCACAAAGTCCTGAATGTACTTCTTTAACGATTTCACGTGCCTCGGACCCGCTCAGGCATCTTAGCCACATCTGATCAAAAGACCTTCTGTATAATGTATTGCTTATTAATGCGTAAGACAGAGTTCTTTTCTTGATTTGATGGACTATCGACTTATCGTCCAGTAGGTTTCCTGTCTGTAAGTAGTCTATTAATGGTCGCCGCCAATCTTCTGTATTTTCACGTCACCGCTCGCAATTGTTTCTTCTGCTCTTTCGATTTGTGTACCGTATCCATGTCGAGCCGTGATAGGACTCGTCGTCCTTGAACCGACATTTCAATCGACTCATCCCGTGCACGGGCAAATTCCTTTGCAAGGCGGGCTAACGCATCGGTGAGAGCATTTTCTCTTCTAGGAATCTTATAGATTGTTACGTTTGGAATTTGCTCCATCAATTTCATGGTGTACTGAAAGTACTACTCGAGTCTTGGCTTTAGAATTTTGTACTGTCCTGCGACCTGTTGAATGATCAATTGAGAATCTCCGTAGATGTTGATGTCTGTTATTCCCATCTGAATGGTTAATTCCAATCTGGTTATAAGGGCTTCTTATTCTGCCTCGTTTTTTGTACACGGTTCTGTTAAGTGGTAGGAGTATTTTAACATCCCCCGCTCCGGTGTTATAAAGATTAGTTCGATTCCTGCCTTACCGGGCACTATCGTTTGCAATTCTTTGTTCTTCTGTGCTGAGGACGCACCGTCGAAGTATAGTTCCCAACGTCGATCATCAGGGTCTTCTAGGCTCATTATCTGCTCGTCAGGCAAATCATCATCGAGAGGCGAATCTGCCGGTAAAGGGTGTGCTGCAAGGAAGTCTGCTAGGACTTGTCCCTTTACAGCGCGAAGAGGAACAAAAGTTATGTCGAATTGCAATAGTATCATCGACCACCTGGCAAGTTTGCCAGAAAGCATTGGTCGGGTCATCAAGTATTGCAATGGATTAACTCTTGAAATAAGGTTGACTTTATGAGAAAGCATGTAATGCCTGAGCTTTTGAGCGGCGAAGATCAGGGCCAAGCAGAGAGAGTTTTCTTTCCCCTCGTCATTGACCTGGGCTAGCAGAGCTCTAAGGGAGTCGTCTAAAGCTGCGGTATAAAGTATCAACGGTCTACCTGAGACTGGGGCTGCTAAGACAGGAGGTGTCATTAAATATTTGTTGATGTCATCGAAGGCATGTTGACATTTGGATTCCCAAGTAAACTTGGCATTCTTCTTAACCAAAGCAGAAAAAGGCTGACACCTTCCTGACAAGTTCGAGATAAAGCATCGAAGATATGCCAACTTCCCTTGAAAGGATCGTAGTTGTTTCAAGGTTTTAGGAGGTGGCATTTCTAAGATAGCTTTAATCTTTTCCGGATCGATTTCAATCCCGTGATATCGAACAACAAATCCTAAAAATTTCACGGAGGTGACGCCGAAGGCGCATTTTAAGGGATTCATCTTAAGGTTGTATTGTCTTAGTCGCTCGAAAACAATTCTCAAATCATACAGGTGATCTTCCTTCAGTTTACTTTTGATGACCACATCATCCACGTAACACTCAATTTGGCTGTGAATGAGATCATCAAAAATCTTCGTCATCGCTCTTTGGTATGTTGCTCCTGCGTTCTTTAGTCCGAATGGCATTACTGTGTAGCAATAAACTCTGATCAGCGTTCTGAAGGACGTGAGCTTTTCGTCTTCTGATGCCATCTTTATCTGGTTGTATCTCGAAGATCCATCCATGACTGAGAAGATTTCATGTGTTGAAGCGATGTCGATCATCAATTCTGGAATTGGTAACGGGAATTCGTCCTTTGGACATGCTTTATTTAAATCTACGAAATCTACGCGATTCCGATCCGACCATTCTTCTTTCGATCGGTACCACGTTGGCTAACCAAGTAGGGTATTGTTCTTCACGGAAAAATTTAGCGTCTATTAGCTTCTTAACTTCGGCTATTACTTGTTGTTCAATTTCTAGACACATTCTTCTAGGAGCTTGTCTGACTGGCACGGAAGTAGGATCCACTCCTAGCCTGTGAACTGCGACTTCTGGAGCTAATCCTGGCATTTCGTCGTAGCTCCAAGCAAAACAGTCCTTGAATTCCATTAGTAGCTTGATTATGTCTTCTGAGTCTTCTTTATTGAGTAAGGAGCTAACAAAGGTAGGCCTAGGCTCTTCGCTAGTGACCCACAATTTTATATTATGATATTTTTAATTTAATTGCAACGACGCCAAAAACGTTCCCCCGCTATTTATATGTATAGAATTGTAATTGTTTATGTTGTGGATGCTACGCAAGTATACGTATCGTATCAAGTAATACAGGGCTCTAGTGGAGTCCTGGTTATCGATCCCACAGGGAAAGAGAAAATTAAATAACAACTAATTTAAAATAATAATAATAATTTTTAAAATAGTATACGAAAATTTGGACTTCTAAATTTGAGCGCAATAAAGTAAACTAAGTATTTTAATTAGGTAACTTAACTAAGTAGAAAATTAATACGTATTGAAAGTGCAGGAAATTAAACTAATTGCTAAATAAGTCTTAACTATTCGAAAAAGTATCATTCCCCTTGTTTAGAAATTTAAGTGATTAATGAATTTAAATAGATAATTTTAAGGTATTGTGATAAATAGGAGCATTCCTATTCTTTACCCTTTGGTCCAGGTGTAAAGAATATTGACTAATCCTATGTTTGATTAATGAATCTGCGGCTAGGCTGGGAGGATACCGACTGCCACTTCAGAGCTCCCACGTTCCCCTCGCCTGAGGGCTAACATCTACACTTCAGCTCTCAAACAATAGGACCAAATTGAATATTTTAGTCTGTCACACTAAAATACTCAATTCTACGCCGAGTGATATTATTTCCCTATTTATTTGCACCCTCCTTCCAAGGCTTTTGAATTCCCCGAATATCAGAGGTAATTTTTACTATAGTTGATAACCAACATATTTTAACAATTCAAATTGCCAGTTTGAAAGTAAATTAAGTTTTAAGTAAAAATTATCACAATTTATTAATATATATAAGTATCTCTATTTTAATTTCATCAAGTCACTTAATTTCATAAACGAGGAGAAAGACTAATAAACTACTCAGAATGCATGAGAACTAAACTAAGTATGGATTTCATTTAAAGTTAAAAACAATAAATACAAATACTTACCTCGATTTATCCCCAAACAGACTCCTCGTAGTTCTTTTGACTCTTCCTTCCAGTACAGACACGACTCACTAATTACTCACTAAACTTACTAAAAGACTCACTAAAGACACACTACTGCACACAAATTACACTTAGAACTCACAAAAGACTAAAAGATTGCACTTAGAACACAAAAGACTGCACAAACTAACACACAAAAGACTGATTTTCGGCCTCTATATATAGAGGTGAGCAAAGGACCAAGAGGTGTGTAAGCATCTCTTCAAAAAGTGTCCAGGTTCAATGTATCTGTGCCATTTGAACTACCTCGCCGTCGGCGACGAACTACCTCGCTGTCAGCGAGGCTTCTAGAAGATCTTCAAACCGCTCTATCTCGGCTGTCGGCGAGCTCGGGCTCGTTGTCGGCGAGACAGATTATAAATTCTTCAAAATTTTCTTCTTGTAACCTCGCCGTCGGCGAGCTCGATCTCGCCGTCGGCGACTCGAGACTAAATTGTATGATTTTGCTCCAAATTCGCTCCTTTTTATGATTTTTGCTTTTATCACCTAAATTATTCATTCCTGCAATAAAATAAAGAAAATACCCTTCTTTAAAGTGCAATTTTATCAAAAATAGGTATGAATTTTTTAATAAATTTTTCAGCGATCAAAATCCCCCAAACTTACTTATTACTTGTCCTCAAGTAATTTTAGTACTACATAAAAAAAATGATTTCTATAGTAAGATTTTTCAATTCAAATAAACTATGAATTAGATTAATTAATATCATAATAAAGTTAAATAAAAATAATTCATGTAATTTAATTAATCTTATAGTAATAAATTATTTAGTTATCGAGTCTAAGATTTCTAGCTTACTATTCATTTCGGGAATGACTATATTTAAAAGAATAACTACTTAAGATATTCATATGATAAGAAATTCAAGAAAACACTATTAGGTAAAATTCTAATCCATAAATATAAGTTTGGAAATATTTAAGTTTTTCCTTTTAGGTTAATTCAAATGAAGCCAATTTTTGATAAGGCATCTCCTCAAGTTTCTCCTCATTTTTCTTTTTCTTTTTCTTTTTCTTTTCCTCTTTTTTTTTTTTTTTTTTTTATAATGAGGATTACCGTATCCGGAGAGCCTCGTTAATAATTTTGAACTTCATTTTCATCTTCCTAAATTTGAAACTTAGGAATATTTCTTAGCTTATATATACTTCATAGTTTTTTACTTTATTGATTTTCAATCTTTTCTTTTTCACTTGAATACTTAAGAATTTTAATTTTAGAATATAGTTTTCCTTACTAAAAATAGTTTACTATATTCTTATTCCCTTTAACCAAATATTTTATTCTATTTAATTAAATTAAAGTACTAGAAATATTTCATTTAACCTTTTATAATAATTAAATAAAATAATTCATATTAATTAAATTGAAAAAATTGCTATAAAAATCATTTTATAATAATTTGAAAATAGAAATTGAGAACAAGTTAATAACTAAATTTGTATTTTACTCCCCCCCCAAACTTAAATTTTTATATCTATTCTAAATAATGAAAAAGGGAAAGTAAATAAATCATACCTTTGAAGTTTAGGTATTTCTTTTTCTTTGAAATTTTTGCAGGCTTTTTCATTTTTCATTGAACTTGTACTGTTAGTATTCTCCATATATATATAACAATTTAAAGAAAATGCAGGGATAAATCTAAGATAAGTATTAACTATAACAATTAAAATTAACTCTACACTATACATATGAATTACTAACATATTAAAAACATTTTAACTAACAGATTAACAATTTTGCAATTTAAAACAATACAGAATAAAATAAAAACATACTAAAGAAAACTAACATCCTATTTAACATAAAACAAATGTAATTAACTAACACAAAAACAAAAACTAAACTACTACAACAATTCAAGCAAATAATCCAACAAACATCCAATGTCTCAAAACATAAAGTACTGAATATTACAAATATATAAAGTCTTCAAAATAACTTAACATCAAACAAATAAAACAAATAAAGTCCTAATCTTCAGCACCAAAGTTCCAATCTATATCATCTCCTCCCTGATCTGTAGGCTGAGAAGACTGAGCAGGCTGGTACTGTGAATATCGGGGGCACTCAAGAAAGACAACATCTAAATCGCCACTCCTATAACGACGTTCGACTTCATAGTATGCAATCTCGTATTCCGAATGTCGCCGGAGATATTCGCTATCATAATCATGTCTCCTCTCCAGATTATCAATTCTTTAATCAAAATGATCAAATCTTCTCCCCATTGTATCTCCAAACTGCTCAAAACTTCTTCTATGTAGTGTCAATTCATTCATCAGATCTTGTAGGGTAGGGGTGGTAGGCTCAGGAGGTTCATGGCTAGTAGAGGGTATATCTCTACTCGACCGAGTGAAATAACTTCTTACTCCTCGCTCTCCACCCTTCATGAGATTCATACTTCTTAATATTGGCAGCTGTGAGTGGTTTCATTGGTTCTACCCATTCTTCATTATCTCTAGCCTCAACTCCAGAGAGTTGGCAGAGTGAAAAAATTAATCCAGGGTGTCCCAATCCAGCTCCACTCTCATTTCTAGGAGTGGCCAGGATGTTTCGATATATAAGTCTCCCAATGTTGATGCTTCTATTATTCTGAATACAGAAATTCAGAATTGCTCTATCTCGTGTTACCACACTTGTGGTGATAGGTGGGTAACGAGTAGAACAAATAAAGTAATGCCGAGCTTTGGAGACTCGCATTTAATTTATAAAGAGGAAAATTCACTCTTTCCTGTCGCTTAATTTTCCAAACTCCGGTCCCATCGAGTGAGAAAGTTAATGACTTCCTCCAGGTGGTCCTTCCATCGTTCCAAAAGTTTCATACTCGCTAAAGGGCGAGTCATGAACTTCATAGAACGTGTTTATTCTTGCGGCATTGAATTCTACAAAAACCCTCGTACCTTTATCGGTGCATCTTCGACGGCAGTTAAATTGGCATAAAATTCTTTAACTACTTCCACAAATGCTCTACATCGAATGTAACGTAAATTCTCCCAACCTCGTTCCTTAATAATTCGCTCTACTTCTCCTCCCGGATTTTTGAAAACCCGATCCGCAATGCACTTTCTTCCTTGAATATTTTCAAAATATTTAGTACGTGCTCGTGCATTGATGAATCGGTCTTCGTCGAATTCTACTCGATGTTTTTGTCGTGGAGCCATACGATCGATCCGTGAAAATCATGAAAATTTTCACTAAACTTAAAAATAATCCTAAGAAGGCTTCCTACAACATTTATAAGCAATTTAAATTAAATTCCATGGATTTCCACCGAATATTTCTTCCATATTTTGATTTTTCCTAAAATTTGCAATGTGGTGAAAATACATGGTGAAAATCAAAAAATTTTGCATAGGAGTGAAGCACTTACCAAGAAAAGATGAAATCCGGTGTTTTTGAGTGATGGAATCGCCTCTAAATCCAAGATCTCTCAAGCCCTAGGTCGGTTTTTGCGAAAATAAGAGGTTGGGGATGATGAATAGTGTTTTTGACCGGTCAAATATAGGTCTTTTTACGTTCTCGCTGTCAGCGAGATTTTTCTCGCCATCAAAGAGCTAATTAATTCCATAAGGCAAAAGTTTCGGGAAAAATCCGTCGTCGGCGAGAAATTTTTCACTGTCAGCGAGATCGATCTCGCTGTCGGCGGGATTTTGCTCGCCGTCGGCGAGGTCCTAAAAATTTCAATTTTCGAATTTCGTCAATCATTTTCAACCTCGATTTGCCTTATATTATATTTCCGATCATATCATTTATTAATTTAATATGAAGATTAGCTACTTATACACAAACAAATTCACACAACACAACGGATTAACTTTAATATTGAAATCCATGAGACATACAAACTAACATAATTTAAAACTCTATAATCAAACTTCAAACTTCAATCCTTACTACTAATCAAGCATCGCAAACCAATCCACGACACACTAAATGCCGATACAAAACTATGACGCATATCTCAATTAAGTTTGAGATATTCAAATCATCACTCCACACATAATAAAATCTAAATCAAATCAAATAACATAATTACAAACATACTATGAAAATCTTTACTACTACTCTTCAAGGTCGAATCTTCATCTTCTCCGATATTTCCGATATGACGATGATGCACAAATAAGTTATAGAAAGGCCTGAAGGGAAATTCCGAAGCAGATTCTTCAGTGATCCAACCCTTCTGTCGCAGTAAATGAAGAAAGCTAGCTTCCAAGTGTCCAGAATGATCAAAGTGTTCCTTCATCCTCCAGTCAATGTGATCAAATAAATCAGATATATTGTCGATTAAATCTCTCACATTCTGTAGTTCTTTCTCCATTCCATTAATTTTCTTCAAAAGTAACTCCGTTTTATCCGAAATAGGCCTTGCTATAGGATTATTCTGTGAAGCTCTATCAGAGATAAATGTAATGTCTTCATTATTGTCCAAAGTAGGGAACATATCTGTAGGATCAAGTGGCTTCCAAGGTAACGAGAACCTTTTCCCAAGCTTCATAAGAAACCTGGTACTGACTGCATAATGCAAAAATAGTAGATGGGTGTCCTAGTCCGTGAACTGACCCATGCACAATTAAACCCAATGCAGACTTAACAATTATTGATCCAACATCAATAGGTAATCCACTTTGAATACAATAATTCAATATAGTGCATTCCTTCGAAACCTTGTTTACCCTCATAGTAGGTAACAATTTAGATGAGATGAAAAAGTGCCAGTGCTTTGAGACGAGATTCAAAAGTGATGCGGAGAAACTAACATACCCGTCTTCACGCATTTCCCAATCTTTCGGTTCATTAGTCAGAAATCGAAATATCTCATTCATATTATATCGAGAAGGCACAAAATTTGAATAGTGACATACCGGGGTGTTTTCTATAGAGAATAATTCATTTACTCTTGATGGAGTAAACGTCACCCATCTTCCTCCGACGTAGATATTCCCATTGTTGATCGCATGTAAGTTAGAGTAGAACTCTTTCACAATCGGAATAACAACAGCAGACGTAGTGTAATAAAATACCTCCCGAGCATTGCTGCGCGATCGTTTCTTCTATCTTCGTAGTGGAATTCTCTAATCCTCAATTGACAAATCCCCATTCCTTGATAACTCTTTTCTTTATCAAAACCTTGTTGAAGATCCGCTGTGCTTCCGCACTTACAAATTTCCTCCGGTTAAACACTCCAGATTTAGAGGAATCTAAGAATTTGGAGGCCATTATGGTGAATGGAATGAATTCTAGTGAAGAAGGCAGACTTAGAGTGGTTTAAGAATGGGTTTTCACCAAGGAATTGGTGTTGAAACTGTCCAAATCGGCATTCGAAGTATATATAACTCATTTTTATAACTTACTTGCTGTCGGCGAGGTCGTTTTTCGCGGTCGGCGACTTAGTTATAAAAACTGCCTTTCCGGTTCTCGCTGTCGGCGAGGACGTTTCTCGCTGTCAGCGAGCTCGATAAATAAACTGAATCTAATTTAGGCGCGAACCTCGCTGTCGGCGAGTATCGACCTCGCCGTCGGCGAGATTTCAAAATAAAGTCCAATTTCGCTCTAAATCGAATAATTTCTTTTCTCATCATAATGGTTCGAATATGTGATGATTCTTAATAATAATTGAGTAGTAAAGTTTCAATAATATAAATTAACTATTAAGATACAATAAAAATAGATAACTAATATGGGTTGCCTCCCATAAAGCGCTTGGTTTAACGTCGTCGGCCCGACCTAATTTCAATTATTAATCGAGTCGACTAAGCATTAAAACCTCTTTATAGTTAGGTCTTATTCCTTCGAAATATGGTTTTAATCTATGTCCATTAACTTTAAATTTATGTCCAGTTTTTGGATCTTCTATTTCTATAGTTCCGTACGAAAATATTTGAGTTATGGTGAAAGGTCCTAACCATCGAGACTTCAATTTTCCAGGAAATAATTTCAATCTAGTATTATATAGCAAAACTTCCTGTCCTTCTTCAAAATTTCTCTGATTAATCTTTCGATCATGCCATAATTTCATCTTTTCTTTATAAATCCGATCATTATCATACGATTCATTTCTTAATTCTTCCAATTCATTTAATTGCAACAATCTTTTCTCACCAGACTTCCTTTATATTATAATTAAATTCTTTAATCGCCCAATATGCTTTATGTTCTAGTTCAACTTGGTAAGTGGCACGTTTTTCCATATATAAGTCCGTAAGGAGTCATTCCAATCGAGTTTTATAAGCGATCTATAAGCCCATAATGCGATATCTAATCTAATAGACCAATCTAACTTATTTGGGTTTACGGATTTTTCTAAAATACGTTTAATCTCACGATTAGATACTTCGACTAATCCGCTAGTCGATGGATGATAAGCGATGGATATCTTATGAGTAATATTGTATTTTTCTACTAGTTTGTGAATGTATTTATTTCTAAAATGAGTTTCTCCGTCAGTGATAATCACTCTCGGCATTCCAAATATAGTAAAAATATTTTTCATCAGAAATTTTGAAACACTCTTAGCATCACACCTAGGTAAAGCTTGTGCCTCAATCCATTTGGAAACATAATCAACAGCTACTAATATATATGAGTTTCCAAACGAAGGAATAAAAGGTCCCATAAAATCTAATCCCCAAACATCAAAAATTTCAACTTCTAATATAAAGTTTAGAGGCATTTCGTTTCTTCTAGATATATTTCCTACTCTTTGGCATTTATCGCAAGTTTTAATATATCTATATACATCTCTAAATAGAGTAGGCCGGTAAAATCCAGATTGTAGAATCTTATAAGCAGTTTTATCAGTCCCAAAATGTCCTCCAAAATTAGAATCATGACATTTTTGAATAATTGGTTCAGTTTCTTCATAAGGTACACATCTTCTAATAATTAAATCCTTACATTGCTTATATAAATATGGTTCATCCCAAAAATAAGTTTTCGTATCATGGATGAATTTTTTCTGTTGTTGCAAAGTTAGCATAGGTGGTAAAATATTACTAACTATATAGTTTACTATATCAGCATACCATGGTATTTTCCATTCATTGATATTATATAGTTGTTCATCAGGAAAACTGTCTATAATTTCATTTTCAATATCGGATAATTCATGATTTTCTAATCTTGATAAATGATCCGCAATTTGATTATCGGTTCCTTTCTTATTAACGATCTCAAAATCGAATTCTTGCATTAATAACATCCATCTAATTAATCTTGGTTTGGAATCTTTCTTTTGCATTAAATATTTGATAGCGAGAATGATCGGTATGCACGATACATTTTGTTCCAATCGGATAAGGTCTAAATTTATTAAAATCATATACTACCGCTAATAGTTCTCTTTCATGAACTTGTATAATTTATTTCGAGCATCATTTAGAGTTTTACTAGCATAGTATATAACTTTAAAAATCTTTTCATATTTTTGCCCAAGAACTGCTCCTACAGCATAATCACTAGCATCACACATAAGTTCAAATGGTTTCTCCCAGTTAGGTGAAACTATTATAGGTGTTGTAATTAATTTTTCTTTTAAGAGTTCAAAAGCATTCGGGCATTCGATTGTAAATTCAAATTTCTTGTCCTTTTCGAGAAGTTGGCATAAAGGTTTAGTAATTTTTGAAAAATCTTTTATATAGCGTACGTAGAATCCAAGCATGTCCAAGAAAACTTCTTACCCCTTTTACCGTAGTTGGAGGTGGTAATTTAGCTATTACTTGAATTTTTGCGAGGTCCACTTCCATGCCTTTTCGGAAATTTTATGCCTTAATACAATGCCGCCCGCAACCATAAATTGACATTTCTCCCAATTTAGAACTAAATTTGTTTTCTCACATACTTCTAATACTTTTTCAAGATGAGTTAAGCATGTGTCAAATGATGTTCCAAATACGGAGAAATCATCCATAAATACTTCTATTCTATTGTCAATTAACTTACTAAATATAGACATCATACATCTCCGGAATGTTGCTTGGTGCATTACATAATCCAAAAGGCATTCTTCGAAAAGCGAAAGTTCCATAAGGACTAGTAAATGTAGTTTTCTATTGATCCTCGGGAGCAATTTGTATTTGATGATAACCGGTGTATCCATCTAGAAAACAAAAAAACTTATGTCCAGCTTAATCTATCTAACATCCGGTCTAGAAATGGTAAAGGGAAGTGATCTTTCCCGGTGGTGGTATTTAATTTCCTATAATCAATACATATACGCCAACCGATAACTTGTCTTATAGGAATAAGATTGTTATTTTCATTGGCAGTAATGGTCACTCCTCCCTTCTTAGGAACACAGTGAATTGGGCTTACCCAAGCACTGTCAGAAATAGGATGTATAATACCATTATCTAACCATTTTAAAATTTCTTTCTTAACTACTTCTTTCATTATCGGGTTTAATCTCCTTTGGGGATCTGCTTTAGGTTTATGTTCATCATCTAAAATAATTCTATGCATACGGATTGAAGGACTAATTCCTTTAATATCTGCTAAAGTCCAACCAAAAGTTTTCTTATATTTTTTTAAAGTTTCTAAAAGTTTTTGTTCTTGAGATTCGTTTAATGCGGATGAAATAATAACTGGTAAAGTTGAAGAATTACCTAAATAAGCATATTTCGAATGATCGGGTAATATTTTTAGCTCGAGTTCGGGAGGTTTAATAATTGATGGAACTATATTCTTGTCGGTATTTTCGGTATTATCCAAAAATTCAATTCTTTCCCGAATATAATCTAGTTCTTCATGATTATCTTCAATTAATTCAGTGTTTTCTTTTTCTAATTTATCCTCGTAATATTCCTTAAAATGTTCTTGTTGTAAATATTCAAGTATTTCCATCCGAAAACATTCATCATCTTTTTCTAGCTCAGGATATTTCATTGATTTTGCAATATTAAATGTAACTTTTTGGTCATTTACTCTCATAGTTAATTCTCTTTTCGAACATCAATCATAGCTTTTCCGAGTAGCTAAAAATGGTCTTCCTAAAATGATAGGAATTTCTTTATCTTCCTCCATATCTAAAACAATAAAATCTACTGGGAAGATAAATTTATCCACCTTTACTAACACATCTTCAATAACTCCCTTAGGATAGGTGACCGAACGATCAGCTAATTGAAGGGTTACTGAAGTAGGTGTAATTTTTCCTAATCCTAATCTCTTAAAAATCGATAGAGGCATTAGATTAATGCTTGCTCCTAAGTCACACATAGCTTTTCCATAAAATTTTTCTCCTATAGCGCAGGGTATAGTGAAACTACCAGGATCTTTCAATTTTTCAGGAAGCTTCTTCTGAATAATAGCACTACACTCTTCACTAAGTGCGACGGTTTCATTATCGGTGAATTTTCTTTTCTTATTTAGAATATCTTTCATAAATTTTACATAATTTGGCATCCGATCTAAAGCTTCAACAAAAGGTATATTAATTGTTAATTTCTTTAATATTTCAAGGAATTTAGCAAATTGTTTATCTTTTTTATGTTGAGCTAGTCGTTGAGGAAATGGTGGTGGAGGTTTTTCAACGAAATTTTCATAGGTATTAAAGGATGTTCCAAGTTTGAATCTTGTTGAATTGTTTCCTTTTCAATTTCCACTTCCTCTTTTTGGCTTTCAAGTTCTTTTTGAAATTGAGGTTCTAATTCTTTTCCACTCCTTAATTGTATTGCTTTAATTTGTTCTTTTCCTTGATCTTTAGGATTTACTTCCACATTACTAGGAAAAGTTCCAGGTATTCTATTATTTAGCGCAGTAGCAATATGTCCAAGTTGAGTTTCGATATTTTTAATAGATGTTCCTTGAAGTTGTAATTGATTTCCTTGAATTTGTAGTTGATTTCCTTGATTTTGTAGCTGATGACCCATATTTAAAATTAATTCATCCATGGATAATTTCTTATCCTTGAATTGAGGGTTATTGTTATTAAATCCGAATTGGGTAATTAGGTTTATAGTTTGGATTTACTTGATTAGGTTGATTCATCCATTGTTGATTAGATGTGTTATTCCAATTAAAATTTGGATGAGTTTTCCAACCGAGGATTATAATAGTTTGAATAAGGGTTATTAGTTCTATTATTAATAGCATTTAAAGTTTCATAATTAGTTTGAGATTCTATGATTTGTCCAGATGAGTTTTCTTCTAAAATAGGAGAGTAGTTCATTCCAAAATGATCTAACTTCTTAGATATAGCAGCAATTTGAGAAGCTAACATAGATATTGCATCGTTTTCATGAATGCCGGCTATCTTTTTAGGATTTACTCTTTCAACGAGGCCATTGGAAATTATTTGTTGCCATTTCTTCGATTAGTGCATAAGCTTCATCAAATGGTTTAGACATTAATGAACCTCCAGCAACAGCATCGATGATTGATCTTAAAGATCCTACTAATCCATTATAAAAGGTTTGAATAATCAGCCAATCTGGTAGCGCATGATGTGGGCATTTCCTAAGAAGTTCCTTAAATCTCTCCCAAGCTTCATATATTGATTCTCCATCTAGCTGACAAAAAGAAGTTATATCATTTCTAAACTTAGCAGTTTTAGATGGTGGAAAATATTTGGATAGAAATTTTTGTGATAATTCTCCCCAAGTTTTAATAGATCCGAGTGCTAACGAATTCAACCACATTTTAGCTTTATCCCTTAATGAAAAAGGAAAAAGTCTAAGTCTTATAGCATCGTCGGATACTCCTTGATATTTAAAAGTAGCACAAAGTTCTAGAAAACTAGCAAGATGTAAGTTAGGATCTTCGGTAGGTGAACCACTAAATTGATTGTTTTGTACCATTTGGATAATTGCGGGTTTAAGTTAGAATGAATTAGCGACAACATCGGGGTTTTGAATAGTTAAATGAATTTCATCTGATGTAGGGTTGGCATAATCTCTTAATGGTCTTTGTTGGTTCATATTTTGAATTTCAGGAATATTCTCCATTTTTGTTAAATTAATAATTTGTTTCTTTTGTTTTCTAATTCTTTTAATTGTACGCTCTAATTCAGAATCGTAAGGTATTAAATTTTTGTTTCCAAATTTGCGGATACAATTTCAGAATAGATATTAATTTATTTATTATGATTATTTTAAAATAGTCCGTTACTTTAGTAAATTTTTCTTACTTTCCACGGCAACGGCGCCAAAAACTTGACCCACAATTTTATATTATGATATTTTTAATTTAATTGCAACGACGCCAAAAACGTGACCCCGCTATTTATATGTATAGAATTGTAATTGTTTATGTTGTGGATGCTACGCAAGTATACGTATCGTATCAAGTAATACGGGGCTCTAGTGGAGTCCCGGTTATCGATCCCACGGGGAAAGTGAAAATTAAATAACAACTAATTTAAAATAATAATAATAATTTTTAAAATAGTATACGAAAATTTGGACTTCTAAATTTGAGCGCAATAAAGTAAACTAAGTATTTTAATTAGGTAACTTAACTAAGTAGAAAATTAATACGTATTGAAAGTGTAGGAAATTAAACTAATTGCTAAATAAGTCTTAACTATTCAGAAAAAGTATCTTTCCCCTTGTTTAGAAATTTAAGTGATTAATGAATTTAAATAGATAATTTTAAGGTATTGTGACAAATAGGAGCATTCCTATTCTTTACCCATTGGTCCAGTGTAAAGAATATTGACTAATCCTATGTTTGATTGCGAATCTGCGGCTAGGTCTGGGAGGATACCGACTGCCACTTCGGAGCTCCCACGTTCCCCTCGCCCGAGGGCTAACATCTACACTTCAGCTCTCAAACAATAGGACCGAATTGAATATTTTAGTCTGTCACACTAAAATACTCAATTCTACGCCTAGTGATATTATTTCCCTATTTATTTGCACCCTCCTTCCAAGGCTTTTGAATTCCCCGAATATCAGATGTAATTTTTACTATAGTTGATAACCAACATATTTTAACAATTCAAATGGCCAGTTTGAAAGTAAATTAAGTTTTAAGTAAAAATTATCACAATTTATTAATATATATATATAAGTATCTCTATTTTAATTTCATCAAGTCACTTAATTTCATAAACAGGGAGAAAGACAAATAAACTACTCATAATGCATGGGAACTAAACTAAGCATGGATTTCATTTAAAGTTAAAAACAATAAATACAAATAGTTACCTCGATTTATCCCCAAACAGACTCCTCGTAGTTCCTTTGACTCTTCCTTCCAGTACAGCACGACTCACTAATTACTCACTAAACTTACTAATAGACTCACTAAAGACACACTACTGCACACAAATTACACTTAGAACTCACAAAAGACTAAAAGATTGCACTTAGAACACAAAAGAGCGCACAAACTAACACACTAAAGGTTGATTTTCGGCCTCTATATATAGAGGTGAGCAAAGGACCAAGAGGTGTGTAAGCATCTCTTCAAAAAGTGTCCAGGTTCAATGTATCTGTGCCATTTGAACTACCTCGCTGTCGGCGAGGCTTCTAGAAGATCTTCAAACCGCTCTATCTCGCTGTCAGCGGGCTCGGGCTCGCTGTCAGCGAGACAGTTATAAATTCTTCAAAATTTTCTTCTTGTAACCTCGCCGTCGGCGGCTCGATCTCGCCGTCGGCGACTCAAGACTAAATTGCATGATTTTGCTCCAAATTCGCTCCTTTTTATGATTTTTGCTTTTATCACCTAAATTATTCATTCCTGCAATAAAATAAAGAAAATACCCTTCTTTAAAGTGCAATTTTATAAAAAATAGGTATGAATTTCTTAATAAAATTTTCAGCGATCAGCTAGTACCTAAGTTAACTTCCGTTAACTCGTCTATTGTAGATTTGATTTCTTCCTCGAATTCTGGTGAAGCGTCGCCGATTGGTAGATCCTTAAGATCTCCTGAAGCCTCCAAGCAGTCTTTATTAGGTTCGCAAGTGACAACCAAGCAAAATCATGTATTATCAACTGATCCTACTGTGCCGAATCCGAGACCATGTTTTGATTTGGGAGGCTGACCGGCATTATTTCATAATTTTTGAAAATGTTGTGATTGACCTTTTGTCCATTGTTGAGGTAAGACACCACGTTGAATTAAATTTTGAACACAGGGAGAGTACCACTCAAAAGGTAATTCCATTAATTCAGATGAAGTAACATCTTCAGATTGTACATCTTTTTCAGTATTGGAAGAAGAAGCACCACGGTAAAACTTGATTGGTTTTGTACCACCACCGTGCACTTCCTTGACCACCATACCCTCAATCTTATTAGAATGGATCGGGGTCAGGGTCATAGTATGTACATAATGGTTAATCTTCTCGTACATTGATTTATATTCTTCATTCTTTTCATCTTCGAGAGAAATCTTAAATTGTGGTTTCTTTTGACTTATTGTCGCTGCTTCTTTCTCGATTCCTTCTTCTTCTTCAGAACTATTCTCCCAATGAACATTGATGACCGGTTTCTTCTGTCCAACTGTTCCAACATTTCTTCCACGTCCTCGTCTCCGGGCTCGACCTCGAGTGCGAGTTCTGGAGAAATCTTCACCATCTCGCCATAAGGGAGTGGTGAGTAACTGTTGGACTAGAACTTTAGGTTCTTCATCATCTCGAATTTCTTTTGCTTCATTTCGTATGGTATTTCTGGAAAAGATTGTTTTCTTCGAGGGTGCGTAGTAGGCCGCATCTTCATGAATTCCAATTTCGTGCACAGAGAACGGTTGCAAATCACCTTTGATGCACTGTTCCCCTCCTTTGTAATACTTTATGCACTGGTGCAGAGACGACGGTACCATCCGGTTTTCATGGATCTACGGTCGACCCAGTAGAGCGTTGAACGATGTTTCAGAATCAATTATGTGGAATTTTGCAGTTGTCTTTGCTAAATCACCGATCTTCATTAGTAGTGTTATCGATCCAAAAGCTCTTTCTCCTTTTTGATTGAAGCCTCTTAATAGCATCTTGTATGCTTCAAGCTCGCGAGCATCAATTTCCAAATATGCTAGCGTCTGAAGATTCATTATGTTGATTGATGCTCCCGGATCAACCAACATTCTAGAGAGTCTAAACTTTCTAATAGCGACTGAAATGTATAACAGTCGGTTGTGATCAGCTGTTCCCAGTAATAGATCATTGTCCGTGAAGGTAACGCCTCCCTGTTCTCTTAACAACCAAACCTCGTCGAAGGAATCACCGGCCATTTGAGCTAAACAAATCTCTGGATCAAGTAAAGCCTTGATCAAAGCCTCCCTCATCTCCTTTGACAGGATCAAAGCGTCGTATATGCTTAGTTTGGCTGGTAATTTCCTAAGATGGGCTAGCACGTTGTAGTCCACTTTATTACCATGTTCCTCGGTTTCTTCCCGAATGGGCAGTTCCTCTGCTGGGGTTGGCTCTTCCTGAGCAACCACCTGCTTTCCTTTATCCTTTGGACCCATTCTCGAGGGTAGAACTTTTCCACTTCTTAAATTTACTTCAGTTATTTCTTCTGAATTTGGTGTTGAATCTGCCGGTGTATCCTCTTGAATTGGAACAACTGGCTCTTCTGCAATTGCTTCGGTGCCTGATGTTTCTAATTCATTGTGATCGGAGCCCCTCGAAATTCACAAATGGACTCGTTGCTTATCGAGCTTTCGTAGCCTCCTTTGTGAACATCTTCTTCGTCGCGGTCATCGAGGTTGTGTATAATTTGAGAATCGTTATTTGTATTGGAATCGAGATCTAGATTAAGCCGGTTGTCGTTAGCTACGTAATCATTAGAAACAATCAAAACGTAGCCAACGCCATAACCCTAATCATTATAAGATCCCGCCGGAGCGAGCAGATAATCATACGAGTCGGGAGTTCGAGGGTTTTCTCCCCGAATCGAAATAACCATCCTAGGATAAGCAGCCCCTAGTCTACCCTTCGGAGCCTCGGTCTTCTTTTCTTCCACGATCTACTCCTCCTTCTGGGGCGGTTCTTCAATCGCAAGTGATAGTGCCGACTCGACGGGTTTCAAAATCTGAGTTGAAGCGCGTACCGAAGCGGCCTCGATGTGATCCAAAATTTTCATCGATGATTTTGTCCAGACAGTACTCCATCCATCATCGGTAGTCTACGGGTTTATCGAAACAATGGGATCCGTTGAAATAACATTGACGGAACCTCCTTTCTGGGGTTCCTTCATGTATTCCTTTGGGATCGTTATGTTTCCTCTCCGGAGATTGTCATCAAGCCAACTCTTGAAAGTGATGCAATCCTCTATCTTGTGTCCGAGCATCTGGTGGTAAGGGTAATAGTTCAGATGATCTTTCTTATTGACTTCCTCCAGCTTCTTGGGTTCTGGCAGCTGAAAATTTGGTGTCTTCATTAAGCTGCGTAACATCTTCGCTACTACTTCAGTTTTAAATAGATATTCTCTATTTAGAAGTTCTCTTAAGGTACGCGATGAACGAGGTGGTTGTTCATAATGCTGAGGAGACTGATAGCTCGGACGAGGTTGCTGATAGCCCTGCTGAGGTTGCTAATAGCCCTGCTGAGGTTGCTGATAAGTCCATTGCGGTGGTTGATAACTAGACTGTGGCCGCTCTGACTGTATCTGAACCGGCTGCTTGACCTTATCTACTGCCGAGACGATTCTAGATTTCTTTTTGAATGTTTTCACGAGCTTCTGCTTATCGTTCTTGTCCACGAAACTTAACTGCTTTGCCTCTTCTTGCAAGCTCCCAGCCTTGCTAAGCAACTTCTCGAAAGTCTTGATTGTAAATCCTTTAAGGAGAATTGCTATCGGGCGATGGATACTTTTAAGTAGGATGTCGACTGCATGTTGTTCATGAAGCTGTGGTTCACACTTCAAGCTTAAGTTTCTCCATCGAAGAATGTAATCCACTAAAGTCTCGTTCGGCTTCTGTTGCTCCACCACTAGATCACCGATAGTGATGTGGTGCTGAGCCCCGACAAATCATTTAACGAAGAGATTCTCTAGTTCTAAAAAGGTCTTTACTGAACCATTCGACAACTCTGCGTACCAGTTGAAGGTAATTCCTGATAAACTGCTGACGAACTATCGGAAGAGTATAGCGTCACTTCCACCGGCATTGCAGCAACTAGCACGAAAATGTCCGACATGCTGTCGAGGGTTTCCCGTCCCATCAAAAGTCTTAAACAGAGGTGGTACGAAGCCTTTCGAGTATTGGACTGCATCAAACTCTTCGGGGTAAGGTCTACCCGTCTGAATATATGCTCCACTCTTGGATTGTCCTAGGGCCTCTCACACCTGCTGTTCTGCCATACTCTTAATTTCCTTTTCTGGAATCATGCTTTGTGTAGGATCTTTCTTTGGTTGTTCGTCACTGTTGACGGATGTGATCTCTTTTCCTCCATCTGCAATATGGATAATTTCTGGGGGTGTCTCTTTCTAAGGTTGTACCTGACTCTGGAGAGTGGCTAAGGCAGCAGCCATCTCTTCCATCCTCTTTGCCATCTGGGAAATTATGTTATCTCTTTCCCGAAGTTGTGCCCTCATCACCTCCGGTTCATCTCTTTCAGCGGCTTCCGGAGCACCTTGCGAAGCTGATGATGCTCGTGTCTCAACCATGTTCATTTCAGCATACTCATCATCCATGAACTCTGATGAGTCAACTTCATCTTCTAGTTTCTCTTCTCTTTCTTTTGCAAACCGTCGGATGTCGGTCCTTAACTTATCCATGACATCCTCTAGTGGCCTTTTCTGCACGGTCTCGCTGTTGTCACGTGACGGTTGTTGAACTTCCTTTCCGGGAGTCCCCTTTATTGCAGTAGCACTTTCTTCTGATTCAAGTCTCCTGACGAGACTTTTCTTCTCAAGACATTGTTTTGGTCTTAGCTTGCCAGTAGTAGGTCGCCATACCATCCTTCTCACAGCCGGAAGCCTAGGACCGGATGGTCTGTCGGCTATATGCTGGAAGGTGGTATCCTTCCTAATTTGTAGACCCGATACAACAACGGGTGAACTGGCTTTTATCTTCTTCTTTGGTTTCTTTGTGGTAGCAACAGGCTCTATTCGCGGTCTAAGGCGGGATTTAGCTGGCACCTGTCCTATCCTTCTTAAGATTTCTGACACATGGCATCTTTCTTTCTTTGTCAATCTTTCTATCACAGCTTGCTGTTGAACAAATGGCGTAGTCTTATCACTCTTCCTTTTGTAAATGTTGTAGTACACAGGTTGGGGTAATGCAGCGGCGATCCTACGGACAACGTCTTCATCTGATGTGGCAGAGAGAGGGTGAAACCTGCTCCCTTCCAACAGAGGTATATACTCTGGCAGTTCTTCTCTTTCCTCAGGAATTTCTTCTAGAAAAGCAACTTTGGCAGTCCTGGCTTTCTCGATCTTGGCGATCTTTCTGCTTCTATTTCTTCTTTGAGTCCGAGTTAGGGGTGCAACTCTTGAACTGGACCCAATCTTAAAAATAGATGGTATTGTAGCAACATCTGTACCCTCCACGGTGACAGGCTCATCACAGACTTGGATTTCCTTCCCCTTCTGTTTAGTAGAAGTCGGGGTAGGTGCAGAGATGACTAGACCGGTGAGGGTAGAGACAACAGTCCTCCTACGATCACTAGTACCTCTTTCAGCTGGAACCCTTTACAGGGGAGGGAATTCCTGAGCCGACTTCAAGTTGAACTCAATTACGGGTTTCTCAGTTTCTGACACTTTGTCCATTAGTGTGAAGAGAGAGACATCAGCGAACTTGACATCTGTGTTGTCGAATCCTTGTCCAAAATGGATGATCCCATTGTTGGGCAGCTCATCCTTGTAAACAGTGAAGTCCATTCCGTTGGTGAAGAAGAAGATTAACTTTGGGGCAGTCATTTTCTGCAGGGCAGATTCCGAATGTCAGTCTCGAATTATGCTTCTTTTTATCGTAAAGTTTAGGACGAAAAAGAAAGAGTCCGAACACATTTTTCTTTATCTTAGTGTATTTGTGATTTTTAAAAGAGATTGTTTATTAAGAGGTTATTTATTAGCAGGTTCGTTTGTTAGAAACAAAACGATTAAAGAAAAAAGGTTATATAAAAGGTAAAGGACCCGATTTAGAATTGGAAAGGAAGAGAAAGTCTTATGCAAGACTTCTCGACTCGAAGGACCGCTCCTAAACTAACACCTATTGGGGGTCCAACCCACCTCAGAAAAGAGGTAAAAGGATCTCGGAACCTCTCCATTTAGGAGTGTCTAAACGGTGGCTCCTAAATCCAAGAGGAGTTGGCTATACTCGTTCAAGACAGAAATGAACGGGGTATTCCAACGAAAGAATGGTAGTTTGCTCCACTAGGGACATGGATACACTACCGATTTATGAAAGAAAAACCATCTAATCAAAAATGGAGAGAGGAACTAGTCCCCAGCGGAGTCGCTAGAAGTTGTCGGTATATTTTTAGGTTAGTGTGTTGTATTTTGAAAAGGGTCGCCTACGAAGTTGTCGTGGAATTTTAAATTTTAAATTTAATTTAAATATATATATATATAGTTTAAAAAAAATAGCATTTGATTTTGAAAATAATTTTAAGTTTGAAAATTTTAAGATATGAAACCAATCTCACATCCCAAATAGTTTATATAAACGAGCACCACACCACAAACCGTGTATCTATCCCGAAGAATAGACACACTGCTTGATGACGGGGCTCGATTAAATAAACTAGAAGATTTGTGACATCCGTTTGGACTGCGAACCAATTTTATAAGCCGACAAGTTCCCCTACTTAATATAAAGAAATTAAGCAGGGTTTATATTACCTGGGTTCTTAAAGTTCCCTATAGAGGCAAGCCCCTATATTTAATTACATCCTAAGTGACGGGAATCACTTAAGAAAACTCTCGATAATGATCAATGGTTTTGCTCTCAAGAATTTCAAATTTTAGGTTTCCAAGGAATTGAGTTTTGGGATTTCAAAAGGGATTGGATCAAATTCGGAACAGTTCATTTAAGGAGTTTAAAGGAAGAAAAGTAGGAGAAGCTGAGGATCCAAGAAGAATCTTGGCAACTTCCCAAACTATCTTATTGTTTGGCTTCGATTTGGGAGTTTATTTAATGTTTCATTCTTGCCGATTTTAATTAATTAGGACTTATATTTGTATGACATAATCATACAAATAGCCTTGAAGATGTGAGGGTTTATGTCGTACCGAACGACTACCTCAGAGTCCTAAGACTGGTTAGGGCTTAAGTTGCATCATATAATTATACAAATGCCTAACGAAAAGTTGAGGATTTATGTTGCACTAAGCAAACTACCTCGAAATCCTATGGCTTGGTTATTTAATTCTAAGAATGTTTTGCTGATGTAGATTTCAGTTTTGCAGACGACAATGGCCATGCTGCCCACTGTTGACCTCATTTTTGATGAAGTCTTCTCTTCTTCTCTTTAGTACTTAGGATCTAGCCTTAGGCTTTTCCTTTGACTATCCTAGAGGACTAGAAATGGGACCCACCACTTAGAAATTCAAACCCCTTCTTAACTCCCTCCAAACTCCACAAACTTGATTGTACACCCCTAATCACCTAGAGGGTTGAAATCAAATGTGGAAGTTTAAAGGATGAATTCCCATAAGACTCTTTGGCCTTAGGATTGCCCTGGGGTGGCCTGGTCTGGTGAAGGGGGCTGACTTACACACACACTATACCTATACACTAAACTTTCACATACCTCTTAAAAACACACCCATACCTAACTTGACCTCCTGACTCATGGAGATGGTTCACATGGATGGTCCTTAACCCCTAAGCCCTTGGCTAAGAGGGTTAGGAACAACATAGTGGATGCCTCAAATGAGTCCCTTCATGGCTCATGTAGGCTTGATGTGGCTTCATGGCTCAACCAAAATGATTTCATTCCACTTACATTCACCCAAGCTTCAATTTTCCAAATTTTCAATTTTTGACCCCCGGAACCCTATACCCGCCTAGCCTACCCAAAACCCTTAAAATTACCCAAAATTTGCAAAATCACCTAAATTACCCAAAATTCTCCAAAATCAATCCTAAACATTGCCTCACCAATCAAATTGATCATCCATACCCAAAAATACCAAAAATTCCAAAAATACCTCCCAATACCCTCCAAATACCCAAAATACCCCTCTTAGCCAAAAAATCCAAAAATTCAGAAAATTCCTAGAAAATTCCAAAAAATCCCAAATATTGCCAATTTCATTTTGTTCAACTACACCATGGGACAATTTTGTCAATTTACCCCACTTTTATCAAAACCCCCAATTTGACCCATTTTAACCCAAAGTGAACCCAATGTCAAACCAAACCTACTCAATTGATCCAAATTCTGGTCCAATTCAATTCTAAACTTCAATTCAACATCCTAAACACCAATCTAGACCAAATCCAAGCCCAATTTGATTGGCATTGGGATCCTATTTCACTTTTGGCCTTAAAGCCCAATTTGGACCCATGACCCAAACTTAGCCCAAACTCACCCAATTCAACTCCAATTAACCTCAAATCTTTTCTAAACCTTCTTTAACATCCCCATAAACAAAACACTAACATGATTTGCCCAAAATTTAGACCCAAACCCCACTCAAATTCAACCCAAAATCAAAAAGCTCAATTTTGACCTAAACCCAAACCTAGCCCAAATAGACCCAAACCTCAAAATCAAAACCCAACCAAAGTCAAAACCTCTTTGAAACACTCCCATAAACATTTCCCAACATTTATTTTACATCAATTTCAACCCTAGCCCAGCATTGGTCCAAGTTAGCCCAATTTGACCTATATTGGCCCATGTACCAAATGAACTCAAATCCAACCCAATTCAAGCCCAAACCACCTCAAATTTATTTCAAATCATTCATGACACATCCCTAAACCAAACTCAACAATTATTTGGCCCAACCTCTTTACAAAACTCCCATCCATAAATTCATTTTTAAACTAAAAGGCCCATTCCTTAAATCATTTTAAAAGCCCATCTTTTACCACATCCAAAGGCCCAAAATTGGTCCCAAAGCCCATATGACATTTCCCCTCATCATACTTTCAATTAAACTCAATACCTAAGTCCTAAATTAATCATCAAATCATCCCAAATCAAGCCTTATCCAAGTTCCCATTAAATTATCAAAAGAATCCCAAAACCCATTTTCATGAAATTGACTAAACCTTTCCCCAAGCCAAAGGTGAGCCATGAAGCCATGCATGAGCCACATGTGAGCCATGAGGGCCTTGGACACTCCACCATGCCATATTGGGTAAGAAGAGGGGGGGCTTTCCTTAATCCCTAAAGCTCATTAGCCTTAATCATGATTCACCTAAACTTAAATTTAATCCAAATATATTTGTATGGAGACCTCTCCATGCCAAATCAGCTGATCCCTTTGATCCCCCACAGCACCCAAAGCCACCTTGAAGGGTGCACCAAGCCCAAATGGGTGAATTGACCCATTTAGACTCAAAACTAGCCATGCCCCATTATACTTTGGATCAAAGCCTTTACACATGGCAATTGCCAATTGCTTGCACCAAGCCCCAGCCCTGACCCACCCGACCTTGAGGGTGACCCATGCCCGGCCGGCCGGCCACCACGCCCGCCGGAAACCACCGAGCCGAGAGCTCACATGTGAGCCCAAACTTGGAATTCTCACCTGCTGAGCTGCCTCATGCCCAATGGCCACGATGGCTGTTCTTCACATGCCAAGAGCAGCTAATCCCAGCACTCAACTCCCCCTGGGAGGCCCTCCAGCCTCTCCTATTTAAACCCCTCACCCTCTCGGCCAAAGAAGGTGCTGAACCAAACCTTAAGGAAACTCTGCCAAAATCATTCCGGATCACTCTCCACACATAGAGCACTTGATCCCCACCGAATTCCAGCCCCGATTCCCTCCGAGTGAGCTCAATTTTGAGCTCAAACTTTAGCCCAAAAACCAGGACACTTCTTCACAGTGAGCCAATCCTCAAATTGATTGGTCCTACACCTTCACCGGACCAAGAGGAGAAGTTTCCCACCGAAGCCCCATCTCCGGAGCCACCCGGTTGCTCCGGCCTCCAAGCTTTGTGATCGGCCGTGGTCACTTTCATAGCTGAGACAATTCACGAGGCCAAGGGACTTCATCCGGAGCTTACTTGGACCCAATCGAAGGTGACACAACTCTCGGATCGAAGCTTCACTTCTCCGAGCAAAGGTATGGACTCCCTCTTCTTCCCGAGCTTCCAGAGATTCTCATTTTAATTTGAGTCAATTTAAATGCATGTTTACCGTATGGATGTGTTCGTCTCTTCAAGACGAATCCATAGAGCATAAGAACACGAAAATCCGTTGAGAATCGAGTGAGTTCTTAGGGTTAGAGTGTGGACGGTCACGGGATCGCACCAGTCGTAGACGATGACCAGGAACCGTCGGATCGCGCATGTATCGGATGTACGGCTTGGATTGCGTCGGACCGGCATATGGTACGTGAACCGCGGGGCCCCGGACAGCCGAGTCAGATGGCGGCGCCGAACCAGGGAGCGACGCGTGTCGATTCGGAGCCGCCGAGGTTGAGTCAGCGCCGATGTGGATAAGTAGAAAATTAGGTATTTTCTCGATTTATTTAAATACCGAACTTCAAAAATCCATATCTTTGTGTAGAAAAATCACAAAAATAAAATAAAAATACCCTCTTGCTCAGTGAACAGAGGAGAATAATGTGGAAAAGAAATTAATTAATTTTGTCCAGTATTTTGATTTTAATTAATTATTTACTCCCTGCATTGTTTTAATTCTCCATGCATTCATACAATTCACCATAGCATTAGACCATAGGGCTTATGAAGCCTTTGAACTTGGGAACATTCCTTGAATTTTCCAAGGTTAGAGGCCATCTCTGTGAAAAGTTATTGATTTTTCAAATGCATGTTGCTGTTTTGAGTATTTTAATTCCAAAAATTAGCATGTTGTGAAATAAATTCTAGGAAAATTTGGTGATGTTCCTTATGACCAGAGAACTCTAGGAAAAATAGGACTTGAGTTAATTCAGTCAGATTAACCCTAATTGGCCTAAATACTCAAAATTGGACTTTAATTAATTAGAGTTAAGCATAGATCAAATTGACTTGAAATCAATTCTCCACTGACCTTTAGGATCAGAGGAATCCACCATAAAAATTTCAAGTCAATTGGACTTGGTTAGTCCCATCAAATGGGTTGATTAAGCCACTTAGCCAAAATTAAACTTTAAAATTTCATAACTCTCAAAATACTTTTCAAAAATTCACCAAATTGGTTTTGAAGCCTCTCTGATATTAGGGAATTCAATAAAATTAAAATTGCAATTTTCTAAAAAAGTTGATTTTTTATCATTATTTTAATATTTTAATAATTAAAAAATAATAAAAATTACAAAAATAATAAAATTCACCAAAATGTCACATTTTGAATTCTAACCACTCAGGAACAAACCCCATATTTTTCTTATGTCTCTAGGTTGAGATATTAAATTTTAAAGCCTTGGGGTTATTTTTAAAATTAAAAAATACATTTTCTTGCATTTCCACTAAAATAATTCCAATAAATTAAGGAAAAATCAGAAAATTGTAAAATTTGGTTCTCTGGAATCCTTGCTATCAGAGAGAATTTTAAAAATTACAAAATTCATTTTTCAACTTATATTCTATTTTTAAATTAATTAATACTCCAGAACTTAAAATAATTTTAATAAATAAAATATAATTCAAAAAATCACGAAAATTGGTCCAAGTGATCCTCTAGTCATTAGGAATGTCCCATAATTTTCTTAAGGACAGAAACTTTACCTTGGTTATATTATTAAATTTTCCTTGGAAATCCTTATTTTCCACTAAAAATAATTACATAAATAAATTAAATACAGAAAAATCACATTTTCTCCTCTAATGTCTTCATTGACATATGAGTGAAGTCACATAAAAATTTCAAATTCATTTGAGCTCAATTTAGTGAGTTATGAAATTATTAAGCTTGAAGGGCAAAATGGTAAGTAAAATTTTAACCCTTAATTAAAATTTTAGGCTTAGTAAAATTAAAGAGTAAAATATTTGATCCTAATCTGATTTGGATGATTGATATTTAAATAATTAAAGGGTAGAAACCTATTAAACAATTCAACAATAATTGAAATGAACTTTAATTAAAATAATTAATTAAATTTGGAAGAATAATAAATTGGAATTATTAAAATAGGGATGTTATTAGGAAGAAATTTGCTCTTTAATTTAAGAATCCCTAGATTAATCATCTCAATAATATTTAATTCCTAATTAACATGATAATCCAAGTTTAATATTTAAAATACTAAAAGACTTAATCATTAAATTAAGTTAAGGTTAAATTATTTAAAGCAAATCCCTTTAAAATAAAATATTAAATTAAATTAAATTAAATTAAATTAAATTAAATTAAATTAAATTAAAACAAATTAAATTAAATTAAATTAAAATTAAATTAAATCATATTAAATTAAATTAAATTAAATTAAATTAAATTAAATTAAATTAAATTAAATTAAACTAAATTGAATTAAATTAAATTAAATTAAATTAAATTAAATTAAATTAAATTAAAACTAAATCAAATTAAATTAAATTAAATTAAATTAAATTAAGCTAAGAGCATATCATATTAGATCAACTTAAATTAAATTAAGTTAAACTAAACCACATTAAATTAAATTAAGTTAAATTAAATTAAATTGAATTAAATATAATATCACCTAAGTCATAAAGAATTCAAAATAAATCTAAAATAACTTGGACACTACTCCAAACTTAAATCATTAATTTGAACTTAAATTTGAATTACAAATCATTAAATATCATTTTTCCCTTAGGAGCTTTCACTATTATAACTCCTAAATGGAGTATCAAGTGAGATGTCACTTCACTCATAAGGATATTCAAACATCCTAATTCACTGAGCAAGAAATAAAACTTAACTTAAACACCCTGGATGATTAATTCACTTGCACAATAGAATTCATTTGGACTTAGGACAATTCCCGAAATATTGAAAAGATGTTTAAGATTCGTCTTAAACACTTCCTCAATATGATGGAATGTCCTTAAGAACAAATTGAGCTTAGTTGTTCTTGGGTGAAGAAAATCATCCTTAAAACCAAAATTGAAGACCTAGACGTCATAGGAAATGACTAGCTATAGGATTAGGAATTTGGTAGAAAACCATAACCCTTCCCTTAGCTTTATCTAGGAAATTGCTATAAATGCTTAAATCCTCTAAATTGTATTTTAAGTGCAGCTTGGGATGATGGGAAGACCCTCCAGGCACGCTTTTATTTTATTGCAATTTACTTTACTGCAATTCATTTAACCGCATTGCACTTACCTTTCTTGCATGATAAACAACAGTTGCATGAAAACCTACACCTTTAGGACAGAAACCAAAACTGAAACCCATAACTAAATTAAAAGACACTACAAGATAAAATTCACCTCCACAACATTCAAAATATAAAACAACTCAAAATTTATTCACAAACAGAACAACAAAACTACAACTACAACTAAATTAAAACGTCTCGTTGAATGATCGGGAATACCTCGGATGATGTAACCCACGTGTTGCTAACGGGATTTCCCACGGTCTAAATGAAAGTGCGGAACTCATTTAGTTGAGTTTAGCAAATTCATCTGGACTAAGTGAATTCGATGAAAATAACGGTGCCAGGATGACGGAACCGTGGGATCTTAATCGGTTCTGTTTAATCAACTTTAAGACCTGTTTTAATTAAAACATTAAAAACACATAGATTTTAAGATTTTCTCTAAACCAAAACACTTCTCTCATCTCCTGATTTATGAACTTCTAAAACTAAACCTCTGCAACAACAAGGAGCTTGGAGCATGGTGGGCGAGCACGACCATCGTCATCGCGAAAACTCGAGCCTACTTCAGCAAAACTTCCTTAGAATTAAATAACCAAGCCATAGGACTTCGAGGTAGTTTACCTAGTGCAACATAAATCCTCATCTCTTCGTTAGGCATTTGCATGATCACATCATGTAAATTAAGCCCTAACCGGTCTTAGGATTTCCGAGGTATTCGTCCGATACGATATAAACCCTCACATCTTCGAGGCTATTTGTATGATTTTATCATACAAATATAAGTCCTAACTAATTAAAATTGACAAGATCAAAATACTAAATAAATATTAGGACTTTCCTAAATTCAAGCCAAACAATAGGATAGTTGGGAAATTACCGAAGTTCGCTTCGAATATGTGATTTCTCCTACATTTTTTCCTTTGGATTCCCAAAACAAAATGTTCCAAACTTGATCCATTCCCTATTGAAATTCTAAAATTCAATCCCTTGAAAACTTAAACTTTGAAATTCTTGAGAGCAGAACTATCGATTATTATCGAGAGTTTTCTTAGGTGATTCCCGTCACTTAAGATGTAATTAACTATAGGGGCTTGCCCTTATAGGGAATTTTAAGAACCCAAGTAATATAAACCCTGTTTAATGTTTTCATATTAAACAGGGGAATTTGTTGGCTTATAAAATTGGTTCGCAGACCAAACGGATGTCACAAATCTTTTAGTTTATTTAATCGAGCCCCATCATCAAGCAATGTGTCTATTCTTCGGGATAGATACATGGTTTGTGATGCGATGCTCGTTTATATAAACTATTTGGGATGTGAGATCGGTTTGATTTCATATCTTAAAATTTTCAAATTTAAAATTATTTTCAAAATCAAATACTACTTTCTAAATTATATATATATTTAAATTAAATTTAAAATTCGCCGACAATTTCTGTAGGCGACCTCTTTTCAAAAATACACAGTCAACCTAAAAATAAGCCGTACAATTTCTGGCGACTCCGCTGGGGAAAATTCCTCTCTCCATTTTTAATCAAATAGTTCTGCTTTCAAAAATCGGTAGTGTATCCATGTCCCTAATGGATCAAACTACCCTTCTTTCCGTTGGAATACTATGTTCATTTCTACCTTGAATGAGTATAGCCAACATTCTCTCGGATCTAGGAGCCACTGTTTAGACATCCCTAAACAGAGAGGTTCCGAGATCCTTTTGCCTCATTTCTGAGGCGGGGTGGACCCCCAATAGGTGTTAGTTTGGGAGTGATCCTTCGAGTCGAGAAGTCTTGCATAAGACTTTCCTTTCCTTTCCAACTCTGAATCAGATTCATTACCTTCTCTACACCTTTGAACATTCCGTTCTAAATAAACAAACCCTCTAATGAATGACACTTTTAATAAGTATACATGAGCAAGAATGTGTTCGGACTCTTTTCGATTCCTTTCTTTTCGTCCTGATGAGAAGAAGCATAACTTGGGACTGACAATCATAATTTACCTTGCAGAAATGGAAGCCCCAAAACTGATTTTCTCCTTCACCAATGGACTGGACTTCGTTGTTTACAAGGATGAGCTGCCCGACAATGGGATCATCCGGTTTGGACAAGGATTCGAGAATACAAATGTCAAAATCGCTGACGTTACCCTTTTCGCACTGATGGACAAAGTATCAGAAACTGAGAAACCCATGATTGAGTTCAATCTTAAATCAACTCAAGAGTTTCCTCCTCTACAAAGGGTTCCAGCTGAGAGGAGTACCGCTGTCCATAGAAGGACCGTCATCTCTACCCCCACCGGTCTAGTCGTCTCTGCACCTACCCCGGCTCCCGCCAAACTGAAGGGGAAGGAAGTTCAAATTTGCAACGAGTATGTTACCGTGGAGGGTACAGATTTCCGTACAAGACCTTCTATTTTTTAAATTGGGTCCAGCTCAAGGGTTCCACCCCTAACACGGACTCAGAGGAGAAATAGAGGCAGGAAGATTGCCAGGAAGGCCAGAGGTTCTGAAGTCGCTTTCTTAGAAGAAATCCCTGAGTACACACCACTACCTGAATACATACCATTGTCTGAGTATACACCCCTTTTGGAAGGAAGTAGATTCCATCCCCTTTCCGCCGCGAGTCGATGAGGAAAATGTCCGCAGGATTGCCTCTACATTACCTCGACCCGCATATTACAGCGACAACAGAAAGAAAAGGGCTAGGGTTACACCATTTGCCCGACTACAGATCGTGTTTCGAGAAGTTAGCAAGGAAAGAGAGATGCCCCGTATCGGAAATTTTAAGAAGGATAGGGCGGGTGCCGCCGAAATCCCGTCTTGGGCCGCGAGTAGAATCTCGCTATCGGCCGCAGGAAGAGCCTAATAAGAAGATGAAGGCTAGTCCACTTCGTTGTTGTTTCGGGTTTACGGATCGGGGAGGATACCACCTTCCAAGCATTCGGATGACGGACCATCCGGTCCTAGGCCTTCTACTTGCTAGAAGGATGGTATGGCGTCCCACTACCGGCCAATTAAGACCAAAACAACGACCAGAAAAGGAAAGTCTCGTCAGGAGACTTGAGTCCGAGGAAAGTGCTACCGCAGTAAATGGGACTCATGAGAAAGAAACCCGACAATTATCACATGACAACTGCAAGGATGTACAGAAAAGAACACTAGAAGATGCTATGGAAAAGCTAAGAACTGATATTCGTCGACTAGCAAAGGAAAGAGAAGAAAAATTCGGAGATGAAGTTGACTCGTCAGAGTTCATGGATGATGAGTATGTAGAAATTAGCATGGTTGAAACACGAGCTTCGTTGGCTTCACAAGGTGCTCCTGCAGCTGCAGAAAGAGAGGAGCCGGAAGTAATGAGAAGGCAGCTTCAAGAGAAAGATGATATGATCGCCCAAATGGCGAAAAGGATGGAAGAGATGGCTGTAGCCCTAGCCACTCTCCAGAGTCAAGTTCAACCCCAACGGGAAACACCCCCGGAAGTCATTCACATTGTAGACGGAGGAAAGGAGATTACATCCGTCAACGGGGACGATCAATTAAAGAAGGACGCAACACAAAGCATGATTCCGGAAAAGGATATCAAGAGCTTGGTGGAACGAGCGAGTGCGAGAAGCCTTGGCACAATCAAAGAGCGGAACATCCATTCGGACGGGTAGACCTTACGCCGAAGAATTCGATGCTTGTCCAATATCCGAAAGGCTTTGTACCACCTCCGTTCAAGACCTTTGATGGAACCGGAAACCCTCGACGACATGTTGCACATTTTCGTGCCGGTTGTTGCAATGCCGGCGGAAGTGATGCTTTACTCTTCCGACAATTTGTCGACGACTCGTCGGGGATCGCCTTTGATTGGTATGCGGATTACCAAACGGTTCGGTGAAGACATTTTCGGAATTAGAGAACCTCTTCATCGAAGCGATTTGCCGGAGCTCGGCACCACATCACTATAGGTGATTTAGTGGTAGAGAAGCAGAAGCCGAATGAAACCTTGGTGGACTACATACTTCGATGGAGGAACTTAAGTATGAAGTGTGAGCCACAGTTACAAGAACAGCATGCAGTCGGCATTTTACTTAAGAGCATCCATGGCCCGATAACACTTCTCCTCAAGGGATTTACTATTAAGACTTTCGAGAAGTTGTTAAGCAAGGCCGGAAGCTTGCAAGAGGAGGCGAAGCAATTAAGTTTCACCGATAAAACGAGATAAACGAAGCCCGTGAAAACTTTTGAAAGGAAGTCCGGGATCGTCGCGGCGAGTCGATAAAGGCAAGCAACGGATACAAATATCGTCGAAAGGCCGCGGCAACCTCAACGAGATTACCGGCAACCCCGACCCAGGCTATCGGTCATCTCAACGAGTATGAACAACCGCCTCGTCCACAACGTACGTTTAGGGAGTTCCTAAGCGAGGAGTATCCGTTCAAGAACGAGGCGAATGCCGAAAATGTTCCGCGATCCGATGAAGACTCCGGATTTCCAACCGCCGAGCCTAAAAGACCGAAGAAGTCGACAAGAAAGGTGATCCCAACTTTTGCCCTTACCACCGGATGCTTGGACACAAGATAGAAGATTGTATTACCTTCAAAAGTTGGCTCCACGACAATCTTCGGAAAGGGAATATAACAATCCCAAAAGAATACATGAAGGAACCCCAGAAAGGAGGTTCCGTCAATGTTATCTCGACGGATTTCATTGTTCCGATAGATCCCTATGCGACTGATGATGGATGGACTACCGCTTGGACAAAGTCTTTGAAGAAGATTTTAGATCACATCCAAACCGCTTCGGTGCGAGCTTCAATTCAAAGTTTGAAAACTGTCAAGTCGGCGCTATCACTTGCAATAGAAGAGCAACCTCAACAAGAGACAATTGAAGAAAAGAAGAAAATTGACGACGAAGAGAAGACCGAGGCACCTAGGGCTGGACTAGGGGCTGCTTATCCTAGGATAGTTGTTTCCGATTCGGGGAGAAATCCCTCGAACCTCCGACTCGTATGATTATTTGCTCACTCCGGTGGGATCTTATAATGATGAGGGTTATGGCGTTGGCTACGTTTTGACTTTTTCTAACGATTACGTTACTAGCGACAATCAACCTAATCCGGACGTCGATTTCGATACAAATGACAATTCTCAAATCATACACAATCTCGACAATCATAATGACAAAGAAGACATCCACCAAGGAGGCTACGAGAGTTCAACAAGCAACGAGTCTATTTGCGAGTTTCGAGGAGCTCCAGTCACAATAGAGTTAGAGCCTTCAGACTCCGAAGCTAATCCTGAAGAACTTGTCATTCCAATTCAGAAAGAGACATCAGCGAACTCAATGCTAAGTTCAGAAGAAATCACAGAAGTCAACTTAAGAAGTGGAAGAGTTTTACCTCCGAGAATGGGTCCAAAGGACAAAGGAAAACAGGTGGTTGTTCAGGAAGAACCAACCCCGGCAGAAGAAATACCCATTCGAGAAGAAAACGAGGCACATGAAAACAAAGTGGATTACAACGTGCTAGCCCATCTTAGGAAACTACCAGCCAAACTGAGCATCTACGACGCTCTCATCTTGTCAAAGGAGATGAGAGAAGCTTTGATCAAGGCCTTACTTGATCCAGAAATTTGCTTAGCTCAAATGATTGGAGATTCCTTAGATGAGGTTTGCTCGTTAAAGGAACAGCGAGGTGTTACCTTCACGGACAACGACCTACTACTTGGGACGACGAGACCACAACCGACCGTTGTACATTTCGATTCATAATTGGGAAGTTTACACTCTCCGGAGTATTGGTGGATCCGGGAGCACCAATCAATATAATGA
This sequence comes from Papilionanthe hookeriana x Papilionanthe teres, assembly GCA_022702705.1. Taxonomy (NCBI): domain Eukaryota; kingdom Viridiplantae; phylum Streptophyta; class Magnoliopsida; order Asparagales; family Orchidaceae; genus Papilionanthe; species Papilionanthe hookeriana x Papilionanthe teres. Next base: position 11,888,341 of record CM040432.1, on the reverse strand, counting down.
ATCTTCGAACGCTAGCATACTTGGAAATTGATGCTCGCGAGCTCGAAGCGGACAAAATGTTATTAAGAGGATTCAACCGAGAAAGGAGAAAGAGCCCTCGGATCAATAACACTTGCTAATGAAGACCGGTGACTTAGCAAAGACAACCGCGAAATTTCACATAATTGATTCAGAAACGTCGTTCAACGCTCTATTGGGCCGACCATGGATACATGAAAACTGGATGGTACCATCATCTCTACATCAATGCATCAAGTACTACGATGGAGGGGAACAGTGCATTAAAGGTGACTTACAACCGTTCTCCGTACATGAAATTGGAATCCATGAAGATGCAGCTTATTATGCACCTCCGAAGAAAACAATCTTCTCCAGAGATACCATAACAAATAAAGCAAAGGATATTTGGGACAACGAAGAACCTAAAATTCTAGTCCAACAGTCACTGACCACTCCCTTATGGCGAGATGGTGAAGGTTTCTCCACAACTCGCATCCGAGGTCAAGGCCGGGGACGAGGTCGTGGCAGAGACATTAGAACAGTTGGACAGAGGAAACCAGCCATCAATGTTGATTGGGAAGATAGTTCCGAAGAAGAAAAAGAAATCAAACAAGAAGCAACGACAATAAGTCGGAAGAAGCCGCAATTCAGAATCCCTCTCGAAGACGAAAGAAACGAAGAATATAAATCGATGTACGAGAAGATTAACCACTATGTACATACTATGACCCTGACACCGATCCATTCTAATAAGATCGTGGGTATGGTGGTCAAAGAGGTACGTAGCGATGGTGCAAAGCCAATCAAATTCTACCGTGGTGCTCCTTCATCCAAAACTGAAAATAATGTACAATTTGAAGATGCTACTTCATCAGAATTAATGGAATTGCCTTTTGAGTGGTACTCTCCCTGTGTTCAAAATTTAAGTCAGCTGTTGACCTCATTTTTTGATGAGGTCTTCTCTTCTTCTTTTAGTGCTTAGGATCTAGCCTTAGGCTTTTCCTTTGACTATCTTAGAGGACTAGAATTGGGACCCACCACCTAGAATTTCAAACCACTTCTTAACTCCCTGCAAACTCCACAAACTTGACTATAGACCCCTAATCACCTAGAGGGTTGAAATCAAATGTGGAAGTTTAAAAGATGAGTTCCTATAGGACTCTTTGGCCTTAGGACTGCCCTGGGTGGCCTGTTCTGGTGAAGGGCTAACTTACACACACACTACACTTCCATACACCTCCTAAAAAAAAAACACACCCATACCCGACTTGACCTCCTGACTCATGTAGGTGATTCGCATGGATGGTCCTTAACCCCTAAGCCCTTGGGCTAGAGGGTTAGGAACAACATGGTGAATGCCTCAAATGAGTCCCTTCATGGCTCATGTGGGCTTGATATGGCTTCATGGCTCAACCAAAATGACTTCTTTCCACTTACATCCACCCAATCTTCAATTTCCCAAATTTTCGATTTTTGACCCCAGGACCCTACACCCGCTTAGCCTACCCAAAACCCTTGAAACTACCCAAATTTCTCAAAAATTTCCAAATTACCCAAAATTCTCCAAAATCAATCCAAAACATTTCCACACCACTTAAATTGATCATCCATACCCAAAAATGCCAAAAATTCCAAGAAATACCTCCCAATACCCTTCAAATACCCAAAATACCCCTCTTAGCCAAAAAATCCAAAAATTCAGAAAATTCCCAGAAAATTCCAGAAAATCCCAAATATTCCCAATTTCATTTGGTTCAACTACACCATGGGCCAATTTTGTCAATTTACCCCACTTTTATCAAAATCCCCAATTTGACCCATTTTAACCCAAAGTGAACCCAATGTCAAACCTAACCTACCCAATTGACCCAAATTCTGGTCCAATTCAATTCTAAACTTCAATTCAACATCCCCAACACCAATCTAGACCCAATCCAAGCCCAATTTGATTGAAATTTGGATCCAATTTCACTTTTGGCCTTAAAGCCCAATTTGGACCTATGACCCAAACCTAACCCAAACTCACCCAATTCAATTCCAATTAACCCCAAATCTTTTCTAAACCTTCCTTAACATCCCCATAAACAAAAAAATAACATGATTTGCCCAAGATTTTGATCCAAACCCCACTCAAATTCAACCCAAAATCAAAAAGCCTAATTTTGACCTAAACTTAAACCTAACCCAAATGAGCCCAAATCCCAAAACCAAAACCCAACCAAAGTTGAAACCTCTTTGAAACACTCCCATAAACATTTCCCAACATTAATTTTACATCAATTTCAACCCTAGCCCAACATTGACCCAAATTAGCCCAATTTGACCTACATTGGCCCATTTACCAAAGAAACCCAAATTCAACCCAAATCAAACCCAAACCACCTCAAACTTGTCTCAAATCACTCATGACACATCCCTAAACCAAACTCAACAATTATTTGGCCCAACCTCTTTACAAAATTTCCATCCATAAATTCATTTTCAAACCTAAAAGCCCACTTCCCTAAACCTTCCTAAAAGCCCATTTCCACCGAATACAAAAGTCAAAAATTGGCCCTAAAGCCCACATGACATTTCCATTTGCCATCCATTTAATCAAAGCCATTCCCTAAGTTATAATTCCATCATCAAACAATTCCACATTAAGCCCCATACAAATTCACATCAAAATACCAAAATTTATCTTAAATCCATTTCCATGAAATTGACTTGACTTTTCCCAAGCCAAAGGTGAGCCATGAAGCCATGCATGAGCCACATGGAAGCCATGAGAGCCTCTTTACATGTCACCATGCCATTTTGGGCAAAAGGAGGAGACTCTTTCCTTAATTCCTAAAGGTGATTAACCACTCCCATGATTCCACTAAATCTTGCTTAAGCTTAATTGTACTTGGATGGTGACCATTCCCCACTAATTAAGCCGACCTAAATCACTTTCTATTCAGCCTAAACAAAGCCTTGGGTGGTGCACCTAGCCCGAATAGAGGGGTTGACCAATTTGAGCCAAAATAAGCCCTCTCCCATTCCATTCTAATCCAAGCCTTTTACACATGGCATTTGCCAATTGCTTGCACCAAGTCCCAGCCCTGACCCACCTGACCTTGAGGATGACCCATGCCTGGCCGGCCGGCCACCCAGTCGCCGGAAAACACCATGCCCGAAACCTTGGGAGAAGCCAAACTTTGGAATTCTCCCTTGCTGAGCTGCCCCATGCCTAGTGGTCACCATGGCTGTTCTTCTCCTCACCAGAGCAGGCTGATCCCAAGCCCCTAACTTCCCACGGGAGGCCCTCCAGGCCTCTCCTATTTAAACCCCTCACCTTCTCGGCCATGAGAGGTGCTTCGAACCGAACCTTACCGAAACTGCGCCAAAATTGCTCCGGATCATTCTCCATACTTAGAGCACTTGATCCCCGGTGAGATCCCCCTGCCATTTCTTCTCCGAGGGCTCGATTTCGAGTTGAAATTCCACTCAAAACCGGGACACTTCTCCACGGTGAGCCAATCCCCAAATTGATTGGTCCTACACCCGCACCGGACCGAGGGAAGGTGTCCACCGACAAAAGCCCCATCTCCGGGTCACCCGGTTGTTCCGGACTCAAAGGTTGTGATCGGCCTTGGTGGAAATCACACCTAGGCAATTCACCACATCCCCGGGCTTCATCCCTAGCCTCCTGCGGCTCCAACGAACGTGCCAAGCATCTCGATCGAGGCTTCACCTCTCGGAGCTAAGGTATGAGTTAATTCTTCATCCCGAGCTTACGGAGATTCTCCATTTCAAAAGCTTTAATTTCAATGCATGATAACCGTATAGATGTGTTCGTCTCTTCAAGACGAATTCATAGAGCATAAGAACATGAAAATCCATTGAGTATCGAGTGAGATATTAAGGATTTAGTGTGGACGGCTCTCGGGTGAGGACACTTGGGGACGATGAACGGATGCGCGTCCATTTAATACACGCGCGGACGGACGGCCGGGGATCGCGTCGGATCGAGAAGACGGAGCGATACGGCGGGTCCGGGAGCGGCGACGCGGATGGCGGCGTCGAATGGGAGCGCGCCGCGTGTGCATTCGGAGCTGCCGAGGTTGACGCGAGCGCCGCGTCACTTAAATAGAAAATTAGGGATTTTCTTAATTTATTTAATTCCCGAACTTTGAAAATTCATATCTTTTCGTAGGAAAATCATAAAAATAAAATAAAAATACCCTCTTGCTCGGTGAACGAGAGGAGAATAATGTGGAAAAGAAATTAATTAATTTTGTCCAAGTATTTTATTTTTAATTAATTATTCACTCCTGCATTATTTTAATTCTCCATACATTCACACAATTCACCATGGCATGAGACTATAGGGCTTTTGAAGCCTCCGAACTTAGGGACATTCCCTGAATTTTCCAAGGTCGAGGCCATCTCTGTGAAAAGTTATTGATTTTTCAAATGCATGTTGCTGTTTTAAGTATTTTAACTTCAAAAATTAGCATGTTGTGAAATAAATTTTAGGAAAATTTGGTGATGTTCCTGATGACCAGAGAACCCTAGGAAAAATAGGATTTGAGTTAATTCACTTAGATTAACCCTAATTGGCTTAAATACCCAAAATAGATCTCTAATTAATTAGAGTTAACCATAGATCAAATTGACTTGAAATCAATTCTCCACTGACCTTTAGGATCAGAGGAACACATCATAAAAATTTGAGGTCAATTGGACTTGGTTAGCCCCACTAATTGAGGTAATTAAGCCACTTAGCCATTTTAAACTTTAAAAATTCATAACTTTCAAAATATCTTTCAAAAATTCACCAAATTGGTTTTGGAGTCTCTCTGATATCAGGGGAGTTCAGGAAAATTAAAATTTCAATTTTCTAAAAAAGTTGATTTTTAATATTATTTTAATATTTTTAATAATTAAAAAATAATAAAAATCACAAAAATAATAAAATTCACCAAAATGTCATATTTTGAATTTTAATCACTTAGGAACAAGTCCCATATTTTTCCTAGGTCTATTTAGTGAGATATTAATTTTTAAAGCTCTAGGGTAATTTTAAAATTAAAAAATGTATTTTCTAGCATTTTCACCAAAATAATTATAATAAATCAAAGAAAAATCAGAAAATTGTAAAGTTTGGTTCTCTGGAATCCTTGATATCAGAGAGAATTTTAAAAATTATAAAATCTATTTTTCAACAATTATTTTATTTTTAAATTAATTAATACTCCAGAAATTAAAATAATTCTAATAAATAAAATATAATTCAAAAAATTACAAAATTAGGTCCAAGTGGTCCTCTGGTCATTAGGGATGTCCCCTAATTTTCTTAAGGACAGAAACTTTCCCTTGGTCATGTTATCAAATTTTCCTTGAAAATCTCCATTTTCTACTAAAAATAATTATATAAATAAATTAAATACAGAAAAATCACATTTTCTCCTCTCATGTCTTTATTGACACATAAGTGAAGTCACATAAAAATTTCAAGTTCATTTGAGTTCAATTTAGTGAGTTATGAAATTATTAGGCTTAAAGGGCAAAATGGTAATTAAAATTTTAACCCTTAATTAAAACTTTAGGTTTAATAAAAATTTTTAACAAGTAAAATATCTGATCCTAATCTGATTTGGATGATTGAAATTTAAATAATTAAAGGGTAAAAAACCTACTAAACAATTTAAAAATAATTAAAATAAACCTTAATAAAATAATTAATTGAATTTGGAAGAATAATAAAATTGGAATTATTAAAATAGGGATATTATTAGGAAGAGATTTATTCTTTAATTTAAAAATCCCTAAATTAATCATCTCATTAATACTCAACTCTTAATTAAAATGATAACTCAAATTTAAAATATTAAAAGACTTAATCATTAAACTAAAATTAAATCATTAAACTCTTTCAAAAATTTCAATTAAATTAAATTAAATTAAATTAAGATTAAAAGTTGAATTAAATTAAATTAAAATTAAATTAAATTAAATAAACAAATTAAATTAAATTAAATGAATTAAATACATTAAATTAAATAAATAAAATTAAATTAAATTAAATTAAATAAAATTAAATAAATAAATTAAATTAAATTAAATAAATTAAATAAAATTAAATTAAATTAAATTAAATTAAAATTAAATTAAATTAAATTAAAAATTAAATCAAATAAATTAAATTGAATTAAATTAAATCAAATCAAACTAAATTAAATTAAACAAATTAAATTAAATTAAATTAAATTAAATTAAATTAAGTCGAATTAAATAACATCACTTAAGAAATAAATCTAAAATAACTTGAACACTATTCCAAACTTAAATCATTAATTTGAACTTAAATTTGAATCACAAATCATTAAATATCATTTTGCCCTTAGGAGCTTTAGTTATCATAACTCCTAAATAGAACATTAAAATGAAATGTTACTTCACTTATAGGACATTCAAATGTCCCAGTTCACTGAGCAAGTTAACAAAACTTGAAAACCTCGGACGATCGATTCATTTACACAATTAAATTCATTTGGACTTAAAACAATCCTAGAAATATTGAAAAGATGTTTAAGATTCTTCTTAAGCACTTCCTCAATATGATAGGATATTTACAAGAACAATTGAACTTAATTGTTCTTTGATGAAGAAAATCGTCTTCAAACCAAAAACACAAAGAACCTAGACGTCATAGGAAATGACTAGCTATAGGATTAGGAATTTGGTAGAAAACCATAACCCTTTCCCTTAGCTTTACCTAGGAACTTGCTTAAATATTCTAATTGTGTTTTAAGTGCAGCTTGGGATGACGGGAAGACCCTCCAGGTACGCTTTTATTTTATTGCGATTTACTTTACGGCAATTTATTTAATCGCATCGCATTTACTTTTCTTGCATGATAAACAACAGTTGCATGAAAACCTACACCTTTAGGACAGAAACCAAAACTGAAACCCAAAACTAAAATAAAAGACACTACAAGATAAAATTCACCTCCACAACATTTCAAAATATAAGACAACTCAAAATTTAATCACAAACAGAACACAAAACTACAATTACAATTAAATTAAAACGTCTCGTTGGATGATCGGGAATACCTCGGATGATGTAACCTACGTGTTGCTAACGGGATTTCCACGGTCTAAATGAAAGTGTGGAACTCATTCGATTGAGTTTAGCAAATTCATACGGACTAAGTGAATCCGATAAAAATAATGATGCCGGAAGGATGGAACCGTGGGATCTTAACCGGTGTCGTTATAATCAACTTTAAGATTTGTTTTAATTAGAACACAAAGAACACTTGGAAATTAAGACTTCTCTAAACCAAACACTTCTCTCATCTCTTGATTTATGATTCCTAAAACTAAACCTCTGCAACAACAAGGAGCTCGGAGCATGGTGGGCAGCACGGCCATCGTCGTCGGCAAAACTTGAACCTACATCAACAAAACTTTCCTAGAATTAAACAACAAAGCCATAGGACTTCGAGGTAGTTTGCACTAGTGCGAACATAAATCCTCAACTCTTCGTTAGGCATTTGCATTGCAAATTAAGCCCTAACCGGTCGTAGGATTCCGAGGTAGTCGTCCGATACGACATAAACCCTCATATCTTATAGGCAATTTGTATGATTCTATCATATAAATATAAGCCCTAATTAACTAAAATTGGGAAGATTAAAACATTAAATAAACATTAGGACTTTCCTAAATCCAAGCCAAACAATAGGATAGTCGGGAAATTACCGAAGTCCGCTTCGAATCCGTAATTTCTCCTACTTTTCTTCCTTTGAATTTCCAAAACAAAATGTTCCAAACTTGATCCATTCCCTATTGAAACCCAAAATTCAATCCCTTGAAAACTTAAACTTTGAAATTCTTGAGAGCAGAATTATTGATTATTATCGAGAGTTTTCTTAGGTGATTCCCGTCACTTAAGATGTAATTAACTATAGGGGCTTGCCCTTATAGGGAATTTTAAAGAACCGGGTAATATAAACCCTGTTTAATATTTTCATATTAAGCGAGGGAATTTGTCGGCTTATAAAATTGGTTCGCGGACCAAACGGATGTCACAAATCTTCTAGTTTATTTAACCGAGCCCCACCATCAAACAGTGTGTCTATCCTTAGGGATAGATACACGGTTTGCGATGCGTGTGCTCGTTTATATAAACTATTTGGGATGTGAGATCGGTTTGATTTCATATCTTAAAATCTTCGAATTTAAAATTATTTTCAAAATCAAATATTACTTTCTAAATTATATCTATATTTAAATTTAAAATTCGCCGACAACTTCTGTTAGGCGACCCCTTTTTAAAATATCACACAACCTAAAAATAGTGCCGACATCAGCGTGGTTTCTTACCTCGACAATGGACAAAAGGTCAATCACAGCGTTTTGAAAATTTATGGAATAATTCCGATCGTCCACCCAATTCAAAACATGGTCTCGGATTCGACACAGTAGGATCAGTTGACGATACTGGATTTTGCTTGGTTATCACCTGCGAGTCTAATGAAAACTGCATGGAAACTACAAAAGAACTCGAAGATTTACAAATTGGAGATGCTCCACCAGAGTTCGAAGAAGAGATCAAATCTACAATAGATGAGTTAACGGAAGTTAACTTAGGTACTAGCGAAGAACCTAGACCTACCTTTGTTAGCTCCTTACTCAATAAAGAAGACTCCGAAGAAATAATTAAGTTATTAATAGAATTTAAAGACTATTTTGCTTGGAGCTACAATGAGATGCCAGGTTTAGCTCCAGAGGTCGCAGTCCATAAGCTAGGAGTGGATCCTACTTCCGTCCCAGTCAGACAAGGTCCCAGAAGAATGCGTCTAAAAATCGAACAACAAGTCATAGCTGAAGTTAAAAAGCTAATAGACGCTAAATTTGTCCGTGAAGAACAATACCCGACTTGGTTAGCCAATGTAGTACCGATCGGGAAGAAGAATGGTCGGATCGGAATTTGTGTGGATTTCGAGAGATTTAAACAAGGCATGTCCAAAAGATGAATTCCCTGTACCGATCCCGAATTAATGATTGACATTGCTTCGACACATGAAATATTTTCGTTCATGGATGGATCTTCGGGATACAACCGGATAAAAATGGCTCCGAGAGGATGAAAAACTTACGGCATTCGAACGCCGATCGGAGTATATTGCTACACGGTGATGCCATTCGGACTCGAAGAACGCGGGAGCAACCTACCGGAGAGCGATGACAAGAATTTTTGATGATCTCATCCACAATCAAGTCGAATGCTACGTGGACGATGTGGTCATCAAAAGCAAAGTAAAGGAAAACCACCTGTATGATTTGAGAATTGTTTTCGAACGATTAAGACAATTTAACCTTAAGATGAATCCCTTAAAATGCGCCTTCGGCGTCACCTCCGGGAAATTCTTAGGATTCGTTGTTCGACATCGCGGAATTGAAATCGACCCGGAAAAGATTAAAGCTATCTTAGAAATGCCACCTCCCAAAACCTTAAAACAACTACGATCTTTTCGAGGGAAGCTGGCATATCTTCGACGCTTTATCTCGAACTTGTCAGGTAGGTGTCAGCCTTTCTCGGCATTAGTTAAAAAGGACGCCAAATTTATTTGGGAATAGAAATGCCGAGAGGGCCTTCGAGGACATTAAACAATATTTAATGACACCTCCTCGTCTTAGCGACCCCGGTCTCGGGTAGACCGCTAATACTTTATACCTCGGCTTTAGACGACTCTCTCGGAGCCACTGTTAGCCTGGAGTCGATGATGAGGGTAAAGAAAATGCTCTTTACTACCTAAGCCGTCGTTTACGGCCGACGGAAATAAGGTATCCCGCAATTGAAAAGCATTGTTTGGCCACGATCTTCGCCGCTCGAAAGCTCGGGCACTACATGCTTTCTCATAAGGTCGACTCGATCTCGAAATTTAATCCATTGCGATACTTGATGACCCGCCCAACGCTTTCCGGCAGACTTGCCGGATGGTCGATGATATTATTGCAATTCGATATAACTTTCATGCCTCTTCGTGCCAGTAAAGGGACAAGCCTTAGCGAGACTTTCTCGCGAGCACACCCTTTGCGGTAGAATCTCCTCTCGATGACGATTTGCCGGATGAACAAATAATGAACCTAGAAGACCATGATGATCGACGTTGGGAATTATATTTCGACGGAGCATCTTCGAGCACATAAAGACGAAGAATCGCAAGTGATAGTGCCGGTAAGGCGGGGATCGGACTAATCATTATAACACCGGAGCGGGGGATGTTAAGATATTCCTACCACTTGACGAGCCGTGTACGAACAACGAAGCGGAATACGAAGCCCTCATAACGAGGACTGGAATTAACTATTCAAATGGGCATAACAGACATCAACATCTACGGGGATTCGCAGTTAATTATTCAACAAATCGCCGGACAGTACAGAATTTTAAAACCAAGACTCGAGCAATACTTCTAGTATGCCATACAGCTGTTGGAACAGATTCCAAATGTGACAATCTACAAAATTCCCGGAAAGAGAACGCTTTAGCGGATGCGCTAGCCCGTCTCGCAAAAGAATTTTCACTGTTTACGGGATGAATCGATGGAAGTGTCGGTTCACGGACGTCGAGGTCCTATCACGGCTCGACATAGACACAATACACAAATCGAGAAAAGAAAAAGGATCGGTTGCGGCGGTGACGAGAAAACACGGAAGATTGGCGACGGCCATTAATAGATTACCCGCAAACAGGAAAACTACCGGACGATAGGTCGTTAGCCCATCGGATCGAAAAGAACTCGTCCTACGCATTAATAAACAACACATTATACGGAAGGTCTTTTGATCAAATGTGGCTAAGATGCCTGAGCGGGTCCGAGGCTCGTGAAATTGTTAAAGAGGTGCATTCGAGGACTCGTGGCGCTCACCGGTCGGGTCCAAAGATGAAAATGAAAATTAAAAGACTAGGGTACTACGGCCCTCGATGATGACCGATCGCATGAAAATCGCTAAGAGCGTCACCAGTGCCAAGTGCACGGAGTGGTTCTACACCAACCTTCAAATGTGCTACATCCGACAATTGCGTCGTGGCCATTTGAATGTTGGGGCACGGATATAGTGGGTCAAATAGAACCACCATCTTCAAAAGGACATCGCTTCATTCTTGCGGCTACAGACTACTTTTCTAAGTGGGCGGAGGCAGTTCCACTCAGAGAAGTGAAAGCACATCACGTGCTACAATTTTTCAAGAACCAAGTTGTCTACCGTTTCGGAGTGCCACGCAGAATCATCTCAGATAATGGGTCAGCATTCAGAAGCACACAAATCAACAATTTTGTCAGGAGACACGGAATCGGTCGGCGATATTCGACAATTTACTACCCAAGAGCAAACGGCCTTGTCGAGGCTTTTAATAAAACTCTCTTTCAAATTTTAAAGAAAACTTTGGACGATAATAAGAGAAATTGGCACGAGAAGTTATTAGAAGCCTTATGGGCCTACCGGACAACCTTCAGAACTCCTACTCAAGCTACACCTTACGCTCCGGTGTATGGGTCCGAGGCGAGTGTTACCCTTAGAGGTCCAGCTTCCTCCACTCGAGATTGCGGTTGCAAACAAGATCACGACGAGAAGAGAATGCCAAATTGCGACTAGAAGAATTGGAAAGCACGGAAGGAAAAAGACTTGTAGCGCGGCGAGAATTTAGAACTATACCAAGCTAAGATGGTTCAAGCCCATGACAGAGCTGGTCCGCCAAGAACCTTCAAAGTTGGTGAGTTAGTTCTCGTTCTCGGAGACCTATTCTTGCACACCGCAAGATAGGAGGAAAATTTGAACCCACTTGGGAGGGACCGTTTGTGGTCGAGGCGAGTCTACTCGGGAGGCTCCTACCGGCTAGTGAACTGCCGAGGAGAATGACATATGCTTCCGATCGATGGACGATACTTGAAAAAGTATTACGCTGCACGATGTTTCGAAGGAATGAATTTTCCATCCCTAGAAGCACGGGTGAAGTAATTACTTATGACTGGGTCCGAACCCAAAATAATAAAAAAATGTGCTAAAATAAATAAAATCATGATAATAAAGTTTTCCTTGTTTTCTCTCTTCTAAATCAAAATCTCTTTCCTGATCTTTTCCCACTTCATTCCTGTTGAATTTAAAAATATAAAATAATAAAAAAATTTGTCTCCAATAAACATTTTCTTAATGTTCTTGTTCTTAGTACAGCCCCTGATCCTTTTCCTTGTCTTTTCGCAGGGAAATGTCGAACGGGCGGTTGGTCCTGAACTTTAGAAATGGCGTAAGCCTTGCACTCGACGAAAAGAGGGTGATAATAGAGATTGACTCAGACTTCGCACCAGCAGGCCTGCAATACGAGGAAAGTGAGCCGGGTCCCGATTGGCCGAGAGGAGCTGCCCGGTCAGACGGTAATGAAAGTGGGTGGCCCAAGCCACCAATCCAACGACAAGAAAAGAAAAACAAACACCGAAGAGGACAAGAGAATCAAGTACGCTAGTCGCTACGGCGGAGGGCGAGCTTGTGAGCGCCGCGCCCACAAAAGTTCGGGAAATATGAAGAGCTACTCTCACGGCAACTCAACGAAGAAATAAAAATTGCCGTATCCGCAAGATGTTAACTAAATTAGCGGCGGACCAGCGCGACGAGACGATTGCTTACTGCCGGTGCATATACTTCGAGGATACCGGTTCGCCGGGAACCCGAAGGAAGGAGGCCGGCTCCGGGATGACGAAGAGACCGGGGAAATCTCGAGAAGAACGAGAAGAAAGAAGGCTACAACGCCACCGGACAAAGCCACCGGTAATGCACGACCTTGTTGCGGAAGCAACCCCGGAGGATGTCCGACGGACATCATCCCCGAGGAGCCGAGGTATGCGGGGAGAACGTGAAGGGATTGAGCCATATATCCCACGATACGTCACCGAGGCCTCGCCATTTGCAAATTATCCCGGAATACGAGCTAGAAAGAATACGGAATGTCCGAAGAAAACTTTTGAATACTTCAAGAGAATCGGAGGCGAGAAGGATCAATATACTTAGAAGGCCTCGAGTTACATACGGACGTGTTCTCGGAATACGAACAACAACAAATCGTGGATTGCATCCGGGATTTGAAAAAGATGGGCCGAGCGGGTCGCTTAAGAGAAAACACTTACTCGGAACCCGGAGATGGATGCCGGGGAAGGGGAGAATTACAATACAATGTGGATGCTCGCTACAACTTCGCGGAAGACGGGAAGGGAAACCCACCGGGGATACTCCGTCATGGCCGAGTGGATCCAATGCCATTAGTCATTAAAAGGATGGTAAAAAGGAAGATAACATGGAGGGTACTGCCGGCGGATTGCATACCCAACGGTTGCATCATTAACATTTACAAGAAGGGTGATTGCATTCCCCACACATAGATCATCACGACTTTGTTAGACCTTTACGCATAGTTTCTTTTCGAATGAGTGTAATATCATGTTCGGATCCGACCTCCGGATAGCGAGCCCGGGTGAGTTCCGAGGGCCGGTAAAGATACCATTACCGGTAGGTTCCGTCATGATGCGAAGGGCAACGGAGCGGATGTCGCTAAACATTGCATACCGGGAGTACCGGTGAAGCGGATCTCAGTTACTTTCAGAAGGATGGACGACAGGAAAGCACCTTACCACTTCCAGCCAGACCCGGAGCTAGAGAGCCTCCGACCTTACGAGCTGTGAGTTACATGGAAAATATCACACCTCCAACGTACATCCATACGGCGTCCTCGCCGAGGATGGCTTGGAAGGTGATGTTATTGACCATGTACCTCACTATTCGGACATGGATTTTTGACGGATACCTTTTTGGATGGATCGACAAAGATCATACATAGTCCGTTTTGAGTCTACATGGATTGTATGAGATGTATTCCGGATCGAGTTGTATGATGTATTTTCGACATGATTGGAATGAAAGTGACCATGTCACAATTTTGGCCTTCACCTCTCTTGTGCAAATTGGTAGGGAAACGCCATTAAAGTTAAACGAACTTCGAACAAAGAACATAAAATAAAAAAAAAGAGAAAATAAAAACATAAATAATAAATGAGAATTATTTTTCCTTAAAAATCCAAACATAAAATAACTTCAAAATCCACGTGAACGTTAAATAAAATTCACATGAACATTAAATACACAGCTAAAAAAATTTTTGGAAAGTTAAAGGACAAACAAAATGAAAATGAATCTCAAATCGGATCCCACTCTAAATTCATCTTTTCAAACATTTCAAATCAACTCCAAATCGAAATTTACCTCAAGAAGCTTTGAAATTCTCTGTCGGGACAACTCTTCCTCACAAGAGACCCATACTTCAATTTTAGAACCTTAAACCTTTTCTCGTCACATCGAAATCATTTCGACTTTTGTGGCCTACCTTTCTTCCTGTATGGAGATCAACTAGGTCTATTGACACGGAGCCACGAGCTTTGTCTGATTTGGTTCTGATGGCATGAGACTGAGTCCCTCTTCACACAAATAAACTTTCGAGATTGTAATCCATTTCCAATTCTCATTAAACTTCCGAGATTGGAATCCATTTCCAATTCTCATTAAACCTTTGAGATTGGAACCAGTTTCCATTTCTCTTTAGACTTTCGAGATTGGAACCAGTTTCCATTTCTCATTAAACCTTTGAGATTGGAACCAGTTTCCATTTCTCTTTAGACCTTCGAGATTGGAACCAGTTTCCATTTCTCATTAAACCTTTGAGATTGGAACCAGTTTCCATTTCTCTTTAGACCTTCGAGATTGGAACCAGTTTCCATTTCTCATTAAACCTTTGAGATTGGAACCAGTTTCCATTTCTCATTAAACCTTTGAGATTGGAACCAGTTTCCATTTCTCTTTAGACCTTCGAGATTGGAACCAGTTTCCATTTCTCATTAAACCTTCGAGATTGGAACCAGTTTCCATTTCTCTTTAGACCTTCGAGATTGGAACCAGTTTCCATTTCTCATTAAACCTTCGAGATTGGAACTAGTTTCCATTTCTCTTTAGACCTTCGAGAGTGGAACCAGTTTCCATTTCTCATTAAACCTTCGAGATTGGAACCAGTTTCCATTTCTCATTAAACCTTCGAGATTGGAACCAGTTTCCATTTCTCATTAAACCTTCGAGATTGGAACCAGTTTCCATTTCTCATTAAACCTTCGAGATTGGAACCAGTTTCCATTTCTCTTTAAACCTTTGAGATTGGAACCGGTTTCCATTTCTCTTTAGACCTTCGAGATTGGAACCGGTTTCCATTTCTCATTAAACCTTTGAGATTGGAACCGGTTTCCATTTCTCTTTAGACCTTCGAGATTGGAACCGGTTTCCATTTCTCATTAAACCTTTGGGATTGGAACCGGTTTCCATTTCTCTTTAGACCTTCGAGATTGGAACCGGTTTCCATTTCTCATTAAACCTTTGAGATTGGAACCAGTTTCCATTTCTCTTTAGACCTTCGAGATTGGAACCAGTTTCCATTTCTCTTTAGACCTTCGAGATTGGAACCAGTTTCCATTTCTCTTCAGACCTTTGAGATTGGAACCAGTTTCCATTTCTCTTTAAACTTTTGAGATTGGTACCAGTTTCCATTTCTCTTTAAACCTCCGAGACTGGAACCAGATTCCAGTTCTCTTTAAACCTCCAAGACTAGAACCCGATTCCAGTTCTCTTTAAACTTTCGAGATCAGTACCTAAATTCTGATTCTCATCCCCTTCAATCAACACTTAAACTCCGATTCCCATTCTGCGGCTGGTACCCCGATTCCAGTTTTCTCCACAATCCCGGGATTGAAACCTCGTTTCGAATCCAAACTTCAAATCCAAATTTCCTCAAATTGATTTTAAACCAAACTTTAATCTAAATTAAAACTCAAAATCTAAACTTACACATCAAAATTTAAACTAAAACAAAACGAAAATCTAAATCGAAATTCCCCCAGATCATGTGATTTGGAACTCACCTCCTTTTCCTTTCCCCAGCGAGAGTTCAAGAATCTCCAGTCTCAGAGATATACTTGACACTCCCCAGCGGAAACTCTTCTACTTCGTCCTAAGTTTGCCACTTGGACATCTGTGTTGGTTTTTTTGATCTTTTCGGTCAACGCCAATACGCGCGGTGTGCTTGCTTAGCACACCACACCTATTGGAGGTCCTTTTGTTGACCTCATTTTTTATGAGGTCTTCTCTTCTTCTCTTTAGTACTTAGGATCTAGCCTTAGGATTTTCCTTTGACTATCCTAGAGGACTAGAAATGGGACCCACCACTTAGAAATTCAAACCCCTTCTTAACTCCCTGCAAACTCCACAAACTTGATTGTAGACCCCTAATCACCTAGAGGGTTGAAATCAAATGTGGAAGTTTAAAGGATGAATTCCCATAGGACTCTTTGGCATTAGGATTGCCCTGGGGTGGCCTGGTCTGGTGAAGGGGGCTGACTTACACACACACTATACCTATACACTACACTTTCACATACCTCTTAAAAACACACCCATACCTAACTTGACCTCCTGACTCATGCAGATGGTTCACATGGATGGTCCTTAACCCCTAAGCCCTTGGCTAAGAGGGTTAGGAACAACATAGTGGATGCCTCAAATGAGTCCCTTCATGGCTCATGTAGGCTTGATGTGGCTTCATGGCTCAACCAAAATGATTTCATTCCACTTACATTCACCTAAGCTTCAATTTTCCAAATTTTCAATTTTTGACCCCCGGGACCCTATACCCGCCTAGCCTTCCCAAAACCCTTAAAATTACCCAAAATTTGCAAAATCACCTAAATTACCCAAAATTCTCCAAAATCAATCCTAAACATTGCCTCACCAATCAAATTGATCATCCATACCCAAAAATACCAAAAATTCCAAAAATACCTCCCAATACCCTCCAAATACCCAAAATACCCCTCTTAGCCAAAAAATCCAAAAATTCAGAAAATTCCCCGAAAATTCCAGAAAATCCCAAATATTCCCAATTTCATTTTGTTTAACTACACCATGGGCCAATTTTGTCAATTTACCTTACTTTTATCAAAACCCCCAATTTGACCCATTTTAACCCAAAGTGAACCCAATGTCAAACCAAACTTACTCAATTGACCCAAATTCTGGTCCAATTCAATTCTAAACTTCAATTCAACATCCCCAACACCAATCTAGACCAAATACAAGCCCAATTTGATTGGCATTGGGATCCAATTTCACTTTTGGCCTTAAAGCCTAATTTGGACCCATGACCCAAACTTAGCCCAAACTCACCCAATTCAACTCCAATTAACCCCAAATCTTTTCTAAACATTCTTTAACATCCCCATAAACAAAACACTAACATGATTTGCCCAAAATTTAGACCCAAACCCCACTCAAATTCAACCCAAAATCAAAAAGCCCAATTTTGACCTAAACCCAAACCTAGCCCAAATAGACCCAAACCTCAAAATCAAAACCCAACCAAAGTCAAAACCTCTTTGAAACACTCCCATAAACATTTCCCAACATTTATTTTACATCAATTTCAACCCTAGCCCAACATTGGTCCAAGTTAGCCCAATTTGACCTATATTGGCCCATGTACCAAATGAACTCAAATCCAACCCAATTCAAGCCCAAACCACCTCAAATGTATTTCAAATCATTCATGACACATCCCTAAACCAAACTCAACAATTATTTGGCCCAACCTCTTTACAAAACTCCCATCCATAAATTCATTTTTAAACTAAAAGGCCCATTCCTTAAATCATTTTAAAAGCCCATCTTTTACCACATCCAAAGGCCCAAAATTGGTCCCAAAGCCCATATGACATTTCCCCTCATCATACTTTCAATTAAACTCAATACCTAAGTCCTAAATTCATCATCAAATCATCCCAAATCAAGCCTTATCCAAGTTCCCATTAAATTATCAAAAGAATCCCAAAACCCATTTTCATGAAATTGACTAAACCTTTCCACAAGCCAAAGGTGAGCCATGAAGCCATGCATGAGCCACATGTGAGCCATGAGGGCCTTGGACACTCCACCATGCCATATTGGGTAAGAAGAGGGGGAGCTTTCCTTAATCCCTAAAGCTCATTAGCCTTAATCATGATTCACACTAAACTTAAATTTAATCCAAATATATTTGGATGGAGACCTCTCCATGCCAAACCAGTGATCCCTTTGATCCCCACAGCACCCAAAGCCACCTTGAAGGGTGCACCAAGCCCAAATGGGTGAATTGACCCATTTAGACTCAAACTAGCCATGCCCCATTCTACTTTGGATCAAAGCCTTTACACATGGCAATTGCCAATTGCTTGCACCAAGCCCCAGCCCTGACCCACCTGACCTTGAGGGTGACCCATGCCTGGCCGGCCAGCCACCACAGCCGCCGGAAACCACCAGGCCGAGAGCTCACATGTGAGCCCAAACTTGGAATTCTCACCTGCTGAGCTGCCTCATGCCCAATGGCCACCATGGCTGTTCTTCACATGCCAAGAGCAGCTGATCCCAACCCTCAACTCCCCGCAGGAGGCCTCCGGCCTCTCTATTTAAACCCCTCACCCTCTCGGCCAAAGGAGGTGCTGAACCAAACCTTAAGGAAACTGCGCCAAAATCATTCCGGATCACTCTCCACACATAGAGCACTTGATCCCCACCGAATTCCCGCCCCAATTCCCTCCAGTGAGCTCGATTTTGAGCTCGAACTTTAGCCCAAAACCGGGACACTTCTTCGCGGTGAGCCAATCCCCAAATTGATTGGTCCTACACCTTCACTGGACCAGAGAAGAAGTTTCCCATCGAAAGCCCCATCTCCGGGCCACCCGGTTACTCAGACCTCCAAGCTTTGTGATCGAGCTGTGGTCACTTTCATAGCTAGACAATTCACTGGGCCGAGGACTTCATCCGGAGCTTACTTGGACCCAATCGAAGGTGACACAACTCTCGGATCGAAGCTTCACTTCTCCGAGCAAAGGTATGGACTCCCTCTTCTTCCCGAGCTTCCGAGAGATTCTCATTTTAATTTGAGTCGATTTAAATGCATTTTTACCGTATGGATGTGTTCGTCTCTTGAAGACGAATCCATAGAGCATAAGAACACGAAAATCCGTTGAGAATCGAGTGAGTTCTTAGGGTTAGAGTGTGGACGGTCACGGGATCGCACCGGTCGTAGACGATGACCGAGAACCGTCGGATCGCGCGTGTATCGGATGGACGGCTTGGATTGCGTCGGACCGGCGGATGGTACGTGAACCGCGGGGCCCCGGACAGCCGAGTCAGATGGCGGCGCCGAACCAGGGAGCGACGCGTGTCGATTCGGAGCCGCCGAGGTTGAGTCAGCGCCGATGTGGATAAGTAGAAAATTAGGTATTTTCTGATTTATTTAAATACCAGAACTTCAAAAATCCATATCTTTGTGTAGAAAAATCACAAAAATAAAATAAAAATACCCTCTTGCTCAGTGAACAGAGGAGAATAATGTGGAAAAGAAATTAATTAATTTTGTCCAGTATTTTATTTTTAATTAATTATTTACTCCCTGCATTGTTTTAATTCTCCATGCATTCATACAATTCACCATGGCATGAGACCATAGGGCTTTTGAAGCCTACGAACTTGGGAACATTCCCTGAATTTTCCAAGGTTAGAGGCCATCTCTGTGAAAAGTTATTGATTTTTCAAATGCATGTTGCTGTTTTGAGTATTTTAATTCCAAAATTTAGCATGTTGTGAAATAAATTCTAGGAAAATTTGGTGATGTTCACTATGACTAGAGAACTCTAGGAAAAATAGGACTTAAGTTAATTCACTCAGATTAACCCTAATTGGCCTAAATACTCAAAATTGGACTTTAATTAATTAGAGTTAACCATAGATCAAATTGACTTGAAATCAATTCTCCACTGACCTTTAGGATTAGAGGAATCCACCATAAAAATTTCAACTCAATTGGACTTGGTTAGTCCCATCAAATGGGTTGATTAAGCCACTTAGCCAAAGTTAAACTTTAAAATTTCATAACTCTCAAAATACTTTTCAAAAATTCACCAAATTGGTTTTGAAGCCTCTTTGATATTAGGGGAATTCAAGAAAATTAAAATTGCAATTTTCTAAAAAAGTTGATTTTTTATCATTATTTTAATATTTTAATAATTAAAAAATAATAAAAATTACAAAAATAATAAAATTCACCAAAATGTCACATTTTGAATTCTAACCACTCAGGAACAAACCTCATATTTTTCTTATGTCTCTAGGTTGAGATATTAAATTTTAAAGCCTTGGGGTAATTTTTAAAATTAAAAGATACATTTTCTAGCATATCCACTAAAATAATTCCAATAAATTAAGGAAAAATCAGAAAATTGTAAAATTTAGTTCTCTGGAATCCTTGCTATCAGAGAGAAATTTAAAAATTATAAAATTCATTTTTCAACTTATATTCTATTTTTAAATTAATTAATACTCCAGAACTTAAAATAATTTTAATAAATAAAATTTAATTCAAAAAATCACAAAAATTGGTCCAAGTGATCCTCTGGTCATTAGGAATGTCCCATAATTTTCTTAAGGACAGAAACTTTACCTTGGTCATATTATTAAATTTTCCTTGGAAATCCTTATTTTCCACTAAAAATAATTACATAAATAAATTAAATACAGAAAAATCACATTTTCTCCTCTAATGTCTTCATTGACATATGAGTGAAGTCACATAAAAATTTCAAATTCATTTGAGCTCAATTTAGTGAGTTATGAAATTATTAAGCTTGAAGGGCAAAATGGTAAGTAAAATTTTAACCCTTAATTAAAATTTTAGGCTTAGTAAAATTAAAGAGTAAAATATTTGATCCTAATCTGATTTGGATGATTGATATTTAAATAATTAAAGGGTAGAAACCTATTAAACAATTCAACAATAATTGAAATGAACTTTAATTAAAATAATTAATTAAATTTGGAAGAATAATAAATTGGAATTATTAAAATAGGGATGTTATTAGGAAGAAATTTGTTCTTTAATTTAAGAATCCCTATATTAATCATCTCAATAATATTTAATTCCTAATTAACATGATAATCAAAGTTTAATATTTAAAATACTAAAAGACTTAATCATTAAATTAAGTTAAGGTTAAATTATTTAAAGCAAATCCCTTTAAAATAAAATATTAAATTAAATTAAATTAAATTAAATTAAATTAAATTAAATTAAATTAAAACAAATTAAATTAAATTAAATTAAAACAAATTAAATTAAATTAAATTAAAATTAAATTAAATCATATTAAATTAAATTAAATTAAATTAAATTAAATTAAATTAAATTAAATTAAATAAAATTAAACTAAATTGAATTAAATTAAATTAAATTAAATTAAATTAAATAAAATTAAATTAAATTAAAACTAAATCAAATTAAATTAAATCAAATTGAATTAAATTAAGCTAAAAGCATATCATATTAGATTAACTTAAATTAAATTAAGTTAAACTAAACCACATTAAATTAAATTAAGTTAAATTAAATTAAATTGAATTAAATATAATATCACCTAAGTCATAAAGAATTCAACATAAATCTAAAATAACTTGGACACTACTCCAAACTTAAATCATTAATTTGAACTTAAATTTGAATTACAAATCATTAAATATCATTTTTCCCTTAGGAGCTTTTACTATTATAACTCCTAAATGGAGTATCAAGTGAGATGTCACTTCACTCATAAGGATATTCGAACATCCTAATTCACTCGAGCAAGAAATAAAACTTAACTTAAACACCTCTGGATGATTAATTCACTTGCACAATAGAATTCATTTGGACTTAGGACAATTCCCAAAATATTGAAAAGATGTTTAAGATTCGTCTTAAACACTTCCTCAATATGATGGAATGTCGTTAAGAACAAATTGAGCTTAGTTGTTCTTGGGTGAAGAAAATCATCCTTAAAACCAAAATTGAAGACCTAGACGTCATAGGAAATGACTAGCTATAGGATTAGGAATTTGGTAGAAAACCATAACCCTTCCCTTAGCTTTATCTAGGAAATTGCTATAAATGCTTAAATGCTCTAAATTGTATTTTAAGTGCAGCTTGGGATGACGGGAAGACCCTCCAGGCACGCTTTTATTTTATTGCAATTTACTTTACTGCAATTCATTTAACCGCATTGCACTTACCTTTATTGCATGATAAACAACAGTTGCATGAAAGCCTACACCTTTAGGACAGAAACCAAAACTGAAACCCATAACTAAATTAAAAGACACTACAAGATAAAATTCACCGCCACAACATTCAAAATATAAAACAACTCAAAATTTAATCACAAACGGAACAACAAAACTACAACTATAACTAAATTAAAATGTCTCGTTGAATGATCGGGAATACCTCGGATGATGTAACCCACGTGTTGCTAACGGGATTTCCCACGGTCTAAATGAAAGTGCGGAACTCATTTAGTTGAGTTTAGCAAATTCATCTGGACTAAGTGAATTCGATGAAAATAACGGTGCCGGGATGACGGAACCGTGGGATCTTAATCGGTTCTGTTTAATCAACTTTAAGACCTGTTTTAATTAAAACATTAAAGACACATAGATTTTAAGATTTTCTCTAAACCAAAAAACTTCTCTCATCTCCTGATTTATGAACTTCTAAAGCTAAACCTCTACAACAACAAGGAGCTTGGAGCATGGTGGGCAGCACGGCCATCGTCATCAATGAAAACTCGAGCCTACTTGACAGAAACTTCCTTAGAATTAAATAACCAAGCCATAGGACTTCGAGATAGTTTGCCTAGTGCAACATAAATCCTCATCTCTTCGTTAGACATTTGCATGATCACATCATGTAAATTAAGCCCTAACCGATCTTAGGATTTCCGAGGTAGTCGTCCGATACGATATAAACCCTCACATCTACGAGGCTATTTGTTTGATTTTATCATACAAATATAAGTCCTAACTAATTAAAATTGACAAGATCAAAATACTAAATAAATATTAGGACTTTCCTAAATTCAAGCCAAACAATAGGATAGTTGGGAAATTACCGAAGTTCGCTTCGAATATTTGATTTCTCCTACCTTTTTTCCTTTGGATTCCCAAAACAAAATGTTCCAAACTTGATCCATTCCCTATTGAAATTCTAAAATTCAATCCCTTGAAAAATTAAACTTTGAAATTATTGAGAGCAGAACTACTGATTATTATCGAGAGTTTTCTTAGGTGATTCCCGTCACTTAAGATGTAATTAACTATAGGGACTTGCCCTTATAGGGAATTTTAAGAACCTAGGTAATATAAACCCTGTTTAATGTTTTCATATTAAACAGGGGAATTTGTCGGCTTATAAAATTGGTTTGCAGACCAAACGGATGTCACAAATCTTTTAGTTTATTTAATCGAGCCCCATCATCAAGCAATGTGTCTATTCTTCGGGATAGATACATGGTTTGTGATGCGATGCTCGTTTATATAAACTATTTGGGATGTGAGATCGGTTTGATTTCATATCTTAAAATTTTCAAATTTAAAATTATTTTCAAAGTCAAATACTACTTTCTAAATTATATATATATTTAAATTAAATTTAAAATTTGCCGACAATTTCTGTAGGCGACCTCTTTTCAAAAATACACACTCAACCTAAAAATAAGCCGTACACCCACCATGCTCCGAGCTCCTTGTTGTTGCAGAGGTTTAGTTTTAGAAGTCATAAATCAAAGGATCAGAGAAGTGTTTTGGTTTAGAAGAGTCTTAAAGTCCAAATATTTTTAATATTTTAATTAAAACAAATCTTAAAGTTGTTTAAACAGAACCGATTAAGATCCCACGGTTTCGTTATCCCGGCACCGTTATTTTCATCGAATTCACTTATTCCAGATGAATTTGCTAAACTCAACTGAATGAGTTCCACACTTTCATTTAGACCGTGTAAAATCCCATTAGCAACACGTGGGTTACATCATCCGAGGTATTCCTAATCATTCGACGAGTCGTTTTAATTTAGTTGCAACTGTAGTTTTGTTGTTCTGTTTGTGATTAAATTTTGAGTTGTTTTATATTATGGAATGTTGTGGTGGTGAATTTTATCTTCCATTGACTTTTAATTTAGTTTTGGTTTCAGTTTTGTGGTTATCCTAAAGGTTTTGGTTTTCATCCAACAGTTTTATTTATCATGCAAGCAAAGTAAAGTACAATGCACGTAAGTAATTTGCAATAAAGCAAACCGCAATAAATAAAAGCGTACCTAGAATGTCTTCCTGTCATCCCAAGCTGCACTTAAAACACATGTTAATGCATTTAAATATTTCAACAGATACCTAGGTAGAGCTAAGGGAAGGGTTTTGGTTGTCTACCAAATTCCTAATCCTATAACTAGTCATCTCCTATGACGTCTAGGTTCTTGGTTTGGTTTAAGGATGATTTTCTTCATAAAAGAACAATTAAATTCAGTTGTTCTTCTAAAACAACCCGTCGTATTGAGGAAGTGTTTAGGATGAGTCCTAAACATCTTTTCAATACTTCTGGGATTATTTTAAGTCCAAGTAAATTTAATTGCACAGGTGAATTAATCATCCAGCAGTTTAGTTAAACTTTGTCTCTTGCTCTGTGAACTTAGGTATTTGATTACCTGATGAATGAAGTGACATCTCACTTTAAGAGTTATAATAATTAAAGCCTTTAAGGGCAAGTTTATTTATCGAGAATTTTAATCATTCTTAATTTAAAGTTTGAGTTTTAGTTTAATGATTTTAAGTTTGGAATAGTGTTCAAATTATTTTAGATTTGATTTAAATCTTTACATTTTTAATTATCTTGCTATTTCAAATTGATGTTCATGTTTTAAATTTACTTAGATAGGAAGAGGTATTGAAATTATTGATATATTTTGATTTAACTCTTAATGATTTCATTTAGGTTTGTTGTTAAATGATTTTTAATTTAACTTAATTTAATTTAATTTTAATTTAATTTTAATTTAATTTAATTTAATTTAATTTAATTTTTAATTTAATTCTAATTTAATTTTAAATTAATTTAAGTTTAATTTAATTTTATTTAATTTTAATTTAATTTTAATTTTAATTTTAATTTAATTTTAATTTAATTTAGTTTTAAATTTAGTTTAATTTAAATTTTATTTAATTTTAATTTAATTTTAATTTTAATTTTAATTGTTAATTTTAGTTTTAATTGTTAATTTGGATTATTATTTTAATTTTTTAATTAAGAGCTAAATATTGTTAAAGTGAGTTATTTAGGGATTTTTAAATTAAAGAATAAATATCCTCTTAATAATATCCTTATTTTAATAATCCAAATTTTAAATATATTCTTTCCAAAATTTAAATCATTTAATTAATTAGAGTTTCATTTTGACATTTTCAAAGTGTTTAGTGGGTTTCTACCCTTAATTTCCCTAAGTTTCAATCATCCAAGAGAAAGTTAAAATCAAATATATTACCCCCCCCCCCCCCATTTTGATTGAACCTAAAGTTTTAATTAAGGGTTAAAGTTTTTAATTACCTTTATGCCCATTTAAGCTTATTTATTTCATAACTCACTAAATTGAGCTCAAATGAATTTGAAATTTTTATGTCACCTCATTCACATGTCAATTAATACATTAGAGGAGAAAATGTGATTTTCTGAATTTAATTTATTTATATAATTATTTTTAGTAGAAAGTAAGGGTTTTCAAAGAAAATTCAACAACATGACAAAGGAAAGGTTTCTGTCCTTATGAAAATTATGAGATATTCCTAATGACCAGAGGACCACTTGGACTAATTTTTGTGATTTTTTGAGTTATATTTTATTTATTATAATTATTTTGAATTATAAAGTGTTAATTAATTTTAAAATAAAATAAAAGTTAAAAAATAAGATTTTATATTTTTCATAAATTTCTCTGACCTCATGGAGTCCAGCGAAACAAATTTTAAAATTTTCTGATTTTTCTTTGATTTATTTGAATTATTTCAGTGAAAAAGGTTGAAAATTCATTTTTTAATATTAAAAATTACATTAAGCCTTTAAAATTCAATATCTTAACCTAGGGACTTAGGAAAAATATTTGGTTTGTTCTTAAATTATTAGGAGTCAAAATGTGAAATTTTTATGATTTTTAATATTTTTATGATTTTTATTATTTTTTTAATTATTAAAATATTAAAATATTGTGAAAAAATCATCTTTTTTGGAAAATTCCAATTTTAATTTTCTTGAACTCCCCTGATATCAGAGAAGCTTCGAAACCATTTTTTGTGAATTTTTGAAAAGTATTTTTGGAGTTATGAATTTTTAAAGTTCCATTTTGCTTATGAGGCTTAATCAATCCATTTGGTGAGGTTAATCAAGTCCAATTGATTTCAAAATTTTATGTAAGGTTCCTCTGACCCTAAAGAACAATGGAGAATTGTTTTCGTTAACCCTTATTAATTCAAATTAAATTTTAGGGGTTTAGGCCAATTAAGGTTATTATGAATGAATTAACTCAAAATATATTTTTAATAGTGTCCCCTGGTCCTAGGAAACATCACCAAATTTTCCTAGAATTTATTTTACAACATGCTAATTATTGGAATTAAAATACCTAAAACAATGACATGAACTTGAAAAATCAATAACTTTTCGCAGAGATGGCCTCGACCTTGATAAATTTAGGGAATGTTCCCAAGATCGGAGGCTTCAAAGCCCTTTGGTCTCGTGCCATGGTGAATTGTCTATGCAAACGAAGAATCAAAATATTGAAAACAGTAAATAAATTATTAAAAATAAAATACTCATCCAATTAACTTGATTTCATTTCAACATTATTCTCCTCTGTTCACTAAGCAAGAGGGTAGTTTTATTTTATTTTTGTGATTTTTCTATGCAAAGATATGAATTTTTGAAGTTCAGGGCATTTAAATAATTCAAAAATACCCTAATTTCCTACTTATCCACGCAGCGCCGCGTCAACCTCGGCAGCTCCAAAAGCCCACGCGTCGAGCTGTGATTCAGCGTCGCCATCTGACTCAACTCTCCAGGGGCCCGCGGTCACGTACCATTGCGCCGTCCGACTTGATCTCGACCATCCGCTCGATACACGCGTGATCCAATGGCTCCTGGTCATCGTCTACGACTGGTGTGCACCCCTGGCCGTCCACACAAAAACCCTAAGTTCTCACTCGATTCTCAATGGATTTTCGTGTTCTTATACTCTATCGATTCGTCTTGAAGAGACGAACACATCCATATGGTTTATAGGCTATGAAATTAACCTAAACAAAGTGGAGAATTGCTGGAAGTTCGGGAGGAAAAATGAGTTCATACCTTTGCTCAGAGAAGTGAAGCTTTGATCTAAGAGATGTGTCACCTTCGATTGAGTCCAGGCAAGCTCCAGATGAAGTCTCTAGCTCTGAGGAATTGTATAGGTATGAAAGTGACCAAGGCCGATCACAAAGATTGGAGGCTAGAAGCAATGGCTGGCCTGGTGAGGGAGCTATTGCTGGGGAACTTCTCCTCTTGGTCTGGTGAATGTGTAGGATCAATCAATTTGAAGATTGGATCACTGTGGTGAAGTGTCCTGTTTTTTGGGTGGATTTTCAACTCAGAAATTGAGCTCGCGAGAGAGGTTTTAGGGATGGATTTCGGTGGGGATCAAGTTCACTATGTCCGGAGAGGAGTACGGAATGATTTTGGCAGAGTTTTGGTAAGGTTTTTGTTCAACTCCCCCTTTGGCCGAGAGGTGGTGGTGTTTAAATAGAGGTGGCTGGAGGGCTTCCCAGGGGCAATTGAAGGCTGGGATCAGCTGCTCATAGGAGGAGAAGAATAGCCATGGTGTCCATTTGGGTTGGGGCAGCTCAGTTAGGGAGAATTGAAAGTTTTGGCTCACATGGAGCACTCGACCATGGTGTTTTCCAGCGACCAAGGTGGCTGGCCGGCAGGGTCAGGTCACCATCTTGACTCAGTGAGTCCAGGGATTGAGTTTGGTGCAAGCAATTGGCTATTGCCATGTGTAAGGAGGTTTGATTAAAATGGCATGGGGCAAGGGTCATTTTGGCTTGATTTTGGTCAATTCATGTATTTGGGTTTGGTGCACCCACCAAGGGACTAATTTGGGCTGAGGAAGGTCAGATGAGTCAGCTGGTTTGGAGTGGAGAAGTCCCCATCCAAATATATTTGGATTAATTTTGGTTTAGGGTGGAACATGGGTATGGCTAATGACTTTTAGGGAGTGTTTAAAGGATCTCCTCCTTTTGCCATTTAGGGAGGATTGACAATCCTAAGATTCTCATGGCTTCCATGTGGCTTAAGCATGGCTCCAAGGCTTGTCTATGGCTTGCTCATGGCTTAGCTCAATTTCATGGAAATGGGTTAATTGGAATTTTGAAAATTTTGAATTCTTTTGATGGAATTTGTCATGATGCCATTCTGGTTTGATCAACATGATGGATTTTGGACATAGAGGGTGGTCTTGATTGAATAGATGATCAATGAAGATGTCATGTGAGCTTTGGATTGATTTTGGGCTTTTGAAATAGTTTTGGATGGGCTTTTAAAGTGGTTTAAGGAAGTGGGATTTTGGATTTTAAAATGGGCTTTTGGATGAAAATTTTGGGAAGGACCATGTCAAATAAATGTTGAAATTGGTTTAGGCATGTGTCATGAGTGGTTAGGAACAAGTATGAAGTGATTTTGAATTGAATTAGGTTTAGTGTGGGTCTTTTGGTAAAGAGGCCAAGGTGGGCCAAATTTGGCTAACTTGGGCTAAGGTTGGGCTAAAGTTGGATTTGATGTAAAATTAATGTTGAGAAATGTTCATGGGAGTGTCACAAAGAGTTTTCAACTTTGGTTGGGCTTTGATTTTGGGATTTGGGCCCATTTGGGTTAGGTTTGGGCTTATGTCAATTTAAGGGATTTTGGTTTTGGGTTAGGTTTGGATGGAGTTTAAGTTCAAATTTTGGGCAAATCAAGTTAGTGTTTTGTTTATGGGGATGTTAGGAAGGTTTTAGAAAAGATTTGGGGCCAATTGGAGTTGAATTGGGTTGGTTTAGGTTAGGTTTAGGTTATGGGCCAAAATTGGGCCTTAGGCTTCAAATTGAAATTGGACCCAAATGTCAATCAAATTGGAGTTGGATTTGGTCTAAATTGATTTTGGGGGTATTGATTTGAAGTTTAGAATTGAATTGGACCAGAATTGAGGTCAATTAGGGTGGTTTGGTTTGACATTGGGCTCACTTGGGTTAAAAATGGGTCAAATTGGGGGTTTTGGTAAAATTGGGGTAAATTGGCAAAATTGGCCCATGGTGTAGTTGAACAAAATGAAATTGGTAATATTTGGGATTTTAGGGAATTTTTTGAGAATTTTCTGAATTTTTTGGATTTTTTGGGGCAAAAGGGTATTTTGGTAATTTTGGGGGGTTTAGGGGTATTTTTGGAAATTTTGGTATTTTTGGCCAAAGATGGTCAATTTGGGTGGTGGGAGGTGTTTAGGATTGATTTTGAGGGATCTTGGGTAATTTAGGCAATTTTGTAAATTTTGGGTC
Source organism: Papilionanthe hookeriana x Papilionanthe teres (assembly GCA_022702705.1). Classification (NCBI taxonomy): domain Eukaryota; kingdom Viridiplantae; phylum Streptophyta; class Magnoliopsida; order Asparagales; family Orchidaceae; genus Papilionanthe; species Papilionanthe hookeriana x Papilionanthe teres. The sequence continues at coordinate 11,858,775 of CM040432.1, read as the reverse complement.
ATTTCAAGGGTATTTGGTAGGTTTGGTGGGTCCGGGGCCCCGGGGGTCAAAAATTGAAATTTTGAAAAAAGGAAGATTGATCAAATGTGAGTGAAATGGGGTCACTTTGGTTGAGCCATGAAGTCATATTAAGCCCATATGAGCCATGAGAGGGCTCATTTGGGGTATTAACTATGTTGTTCCTAACCCTCTTAGGTAGGGGCTTAGGGGTTAAGGACCATCCATATGAATTACCTACATGAGTCAGGAAGTCAAGTTGGGTGAGAGTGTGGTCTTAGGACTTGGAATGTGTGTGATAGTGTAGTGTATGTGCAAGTCAACCCTCACCAGACCAGGCCACCCAGGGTATTCCTAAGGCCAAAAAGGTCCTATAGGGAACACATCCTTTAAACCTCCACATTTTGATTTCAACCCTCTAGTGATTAGGGGTCTACAATCAAACTTGTGGGGTTTGCAGGGAGTTAAGAGGTGTTTGAATTTCTAAAGGGTGGGTTCCATTTCTAGTCCTCTAAGATTAGTCAAAGGAAAAGTCTAAGGCTAGATCCTAAGTACTAAGGAGTGAGAAAAGAAGAGACTCATCAAAAATGAGGTCAACATCCTCTACCCAGAAATCAGAGATAGTTAGTTGATGATTAAAATCATTGGTGAAAGAGATGTGACCATCAAGAAGCTAGATCATAATAAAAATTGATATTCCCAGCTCCAACCTCCCAGCTGAAGAGCTGATTAGCAGCTTCCCACACCTTCAACAAACCTTTCCAGTATTTAGAGTCTCCCAGCTTTGGCAAAACAACATTAGGATGTAATTTCCTGCAATATTTCTCCTTTAAGTATCTAGCCCATATAGTATCTTGTTGTCTAAATTTGATCCACTGTTTACAGTAATAAAGGTGGCTTATCTGTTGGAAGCTTTTTATTCCCAATCCCCCAGCTTTTGTAGGTTTACATTGTTTATTCTAAACAGTCCAATGGGGTTGCTTGTACTGCCCTTCCCAAATAAACTTATTAAAGATAGCTTCAATCATTTTTCGAGTACTCCTTTTCATTCTAACCATTTGCATAGTATAGAGAGGTTAGGTTGATAAAATACTCTTTAGCAAAGTTAATCTACCTCCATTAGACAAGAAAGTATTGGTCCAAGTGAGTTAAGAGTCGAAGAAATTTTGTGAACCACCTCATCATACTGTGATTGTTTTCTCCTGCCTTTAATCAACTGCACCCCTAGATATTTTAAAGGATGCTCAGCAGCTGCAAAGCCGGTAAACTCTTTCAACCAATTCTGATGTTTGTACAGTTTATCTACCAAATACTGGCATTTCCTTATATTTATCTCAAGATCAGCCACTTGTGATAGATGATCTATCATCTGTAAAGTTTTCCTAATGGCCCGCTTACTACCATTGGTGAAAAGGATTACATCATCTGCATAAGCCAGATGACTTATAATTTGGGAGGAGCTATGCTTATAATTAAGATAGGGATATTTCTTATGAGCTGCATTAAGAATACTAGAAAGATAATCAAAGGCAAAAATGAAAATGGTAGGGGAAAGAGGATCTCCTTGCTTTAACCCCCTACCTGCATTAAAGAACCCATTGCTGCTGCCAATCACTAAGACACTATAAAAAGCACAAGCAAGCCATCTCTGAATTAAGTTGCAGAAAGAGGAGTGAAAACCTTGAGCTTTTAACACCTGATCAATGAATTGCCAACTAATAGAGTCATTAGCATTTTTGAGATCTAATTTAAAGATGATGTTCTGCCCCCTACAACCTTT